>JADRCD010234188.1:0-23293 GCA_019843815.1 Montemys delectorum
TTATTATTATTATTATTATTATTATTATTATTATTATTATTGTCATTGCTACTTGGGTAAGATAGACTCTCAATGTAGTTTTAACTTGTATTTTTCTGATGGCTAATGAAGGTATGCCATCTTTTGAGAACTATTTGCTCACTTCTTTAGCTCATTTATTTCCTGGACTGTTTGATTTCTTGGTATTTAGCTTTTTTAGTCCTTTAAATATTTTAGATATTAATATTATTTCATATGTGTGCTTAGCAAACATTCTCTCCCATTCGGTAGGCTATCTCTTGGCCATAGTGTCACTTGTACAGATGGCATTAATTTATTAATCCATTTCGTGCCTAGCTATCAAGTTATTACTATGTACAAGAAATAAGCTTGTGGACAAAACCAAGTCGGTGACTCTATGAAATTTACCTTCCAGGGGAAGAGGCGAACTAAACACATACCCACATGCAGATAGATATATGTACATATGTCAGGAAGGGAAAAATTTGGAGGACAAAGATGAAAGAGGGAAGTGGATGGAAAGCCAGTGAAGGGGTTGTGGAGTTACAGAGCTGCCTTGTAACCATGCTGTTTGAATAGATAGTGGAGGAAGGGAAGTAATGGGCCTGTGAACATCCCAGGCAGAGGGAATCACACGTGCAAAGGAAATGAAGCAGGAGTCTGCATGCTCTCCACACACTGTGTAACATTTTCACCTAATGATTAGTATACACCCTGACTTAAGAGCTACATAATTAGACTTTGTGTTCTGTGAGAAACAGGAAAGTATTTTCTGGGACCAGCTATGCTCTCCTCTAGTTTTCCACTACAGGGTTATTGGGGGCGGGGGCAGACATGAAGACTCTTACTCAATTTAACTGTATTTGTGGGGCACTCGTTTGGTCAATGCTGCCCAACAGTGTCATCTTTAGAGCTTAGATTTCACCTGGAATCAGGAGTAAAAGGGGTTAGGAGTATATTCCATTTGTAAAGACAAACTTCAAAACTTTATGGCTTCAAAGAGGGAAGCCATCTGTGAAGGAAGAAGTCAAGACTATGTTGTTTAGTGACTATGAAAAAGGGACATTATAGTGGAGGGCATGAATGAAAGGAGGTGACAAATGGGGCTACAATGGAAACCATCACAGAAGTTAGTGGAGATGGCATCGGCAAGCCAGCCACCAAGAGAGAAGGACTAGTCAAGATGGAGTTGGGAAGCCACCAAGAGAAGACTTTGGTCATCTAAGTGCAGCCATCCGGAATAGTGACTGCAAAGGCCCTGTCACACAGCTGTTTCTCCCCTTCACAATAACAAGTCTCTAGAAAGGGATTTCATCAGTTTCTCAGAATGCTGATTTAGATACAAAGCCCACACCTCCCAGACTGCAACTTTTACCTCTCTACTTCTGCAGTTTCTGAATTTAGACTCATTTATAGAAAACAAGTAAATTGACAACACTTGGTGACAATATAAGAAATAAAGGTGTGAGATAGCAACTGCTCATGACATCCATTCTTCTGTACCATGTAATGGGAAAATGTGGACATCATCACCTACTATACAGAAAAGGAAACATGCAATGTTCTTAATACCGTTATTGTTGGGAGGTAGGACTTGGGGATAAAGATGAGAGGACGAATATTATGAGAAAAATGTAAGATTAAGTGTCAGTTAATTACACACCCAGTGCACTGACACATAATTAGAGATGCCTGCCCATTGTCATGTTAACTGTCAGGGTCTCACGTATGGAGAAAGAATTAGTGCTTCCTTCCTAGATTGTAACTTGGGACTCATGCAGTCGAAGCAGTCTATTGAATGCCTGCTTCCTAAAGTCACGCAGGAATAAAGAAGGACGGTCAGAAGTGAAATTTGAACACAAACTGTATTAGCTACTTGTCTTATCACTGCGACCACAATTGTTGACAGACACAACTTCAGGGAGGAAATACTTATTTTGGCTCACCACTTCAGAGGACTCAGTTGGCCATGGCAGGAAAGGTACGGTGAGGCCGACCAGCTTATTGTGAAACAGCAATCTCAGAGAAATGGCTTGAGGTTACACATTCCCAAGGACCTGCCCCACAGTGAGCTACATCTTCCAGCTAGGCTTCACCTCCCAGTTTCCAGAACCTCCAAAAATAGAGCCACCAGCTGGACCAATCACTGTGGACATGCGCTCTGAAGGCATTTCATACTGAGTTTGCAACACCAAAACTTAAGAGATGAAAAGAAGGAAAGGAGAATGAGACTGGATGGCCAAAGATAACAGGGCAACATCCATATAAGGGGCACTATGGGAGGGAGACATAAAAGGTGTTACTGATTGATAATGATGTTGGGATCAATTAAGATATAACAGCATAAAATCCTCATCAAGAGTTTTCTGAACACCCTTTGTGTGCCTGGCATCAGGAGAGTCACAGAAGAAATAGGTCTATGGAGATACAGATTCTTGTCACATGGCGTTTACTAGATTGACAATGAGGAGAGGTCCCATGTAACCTCAGCAAAGGCTCTTTTAGTAGAAGTCAGTTTCACTGGGTTACTAGGAATGAGTTGGGAGGCAAGAAGCTGAAAGTCTTTCCTAAATACCATGCTTTCGAACAGCCTGGCCAAAGAGGGAGGTGGTGTTAGATCGTGGGGGAAGTGCAGATGAGTTCAATGTATGCAAACCTTGAGTTCACTTCTATGAAGAAAAAAGCATTACCAGAGAAGATGAACTGAAGCCATTGCAGGCTCAGCTTTCACAGGCTCTCTCCCTGGGATCAGAGTGGTCACACACACTCAGGAAAGCTTTCTTGGTTCCACTTGAAACCCTGCACATAAGATCTTGGTGGTGACAAACCCTGAGTTCATGGTCAGACTTTCTGGGCATGAGTTCTAGATGAACCTCTTCCTAGCCTTCAGACCTTGGGCTCTCTGAGGCTGTTTCTTCACAGATGACTAGGGATCATAATAGTGTCTACATTACAAGATTATTAGGCTATCTCAATTATGAATGAATGCAAAGCAAGTACTGTATGTGCACTCAGCGATTAAAGCTAAGAATCAGAAGTATGATGTGAAAATTCATCCACACATGCATATTCTATAGAGGGAGCTGGCTGCAGGAAGAAGAGAGGGACCAAAGCTTGGGGAATGGGAGGGATGTGTCCAGAAAGTACGTTTAGAGTTAGGAGATGCGATTATTCTTGTCATGTGGCTTAGGCTCAGCTCACCCCATCACTTCTGCAACTTCTCTTGTAGGCATATGCTCATAATCACTCATTCTGGAAGAAAAGTTCATAGTGCTGGGCTAGATCTCTTTGTACTAAACATGCACTCACTCACTGACTAAATCATTTGTTTTCCATTTACTAAATTCTATCCTTTGGTTAGGTATTCTAGGCACTAAAATACAAAGATGATGTTTTATTCAGGGTTCTCTAGAAAAACAGAACAGATGGAATGAACACACGCACACACACACACACACACACACACACACACACACACACACACACACGGGGAATTAGAGTGGCTCACAGTTTATGGTCTAGCTAGCCCACAATGGCTGCCTACCAAGAAAAGATCCAAAAATCCAGTAGTTGTTCAGTCTACAATGCTAGATGTCTCAGATCATTTTTTCAGCATACACTGGAATCCTGAAGAAGTAGGCTGTAATGCCAGTGAAGGAATGGACTTGCTAATGAAAGCAAGAGCTAGCAGGCAGAAGAGAGCAAGCTTTCCTTCTTTCACGTCCTTTATCTAGGCTGCCAGCAGAAGGAGTGGTCAGATTAAAGGTGGATCTTCCCACCTCAAAAGATCTGCATTAAAGGTGTGTCTTAACCTCAAGAGTTATAGATTAAAAGTGGGTCTTCCCACTTCAAATGATTCAATTAATAAAAAAAAGCCTTCACAGGTGTACCTAGCCTCTTGGGTTTTAGTTAATTCCAGATGTAGTCATGTTGACAACCAAGAAAAGCCATCACAGACGGGGAAGGTGCTGGCTCTTCCTTCTCTCAAGGTTACTGGTTGTAAGATTCCTTTGTCCTGCTCTCCCACTCATGTCTGTACTATTCAATCACTTGAAGACTAAAGCTATGATTTTCTTCTTCTCAGCACTCCAAACATCTGGTGCCTAACAGATAATCTAGTTCTCCACAGAACCATGTGAACGCAAATGAGTAGGAGTCTCTCTCCTAGACACTTAGCGGGGGAGGAAGGGGTTGACACTTACCTGGCATCTGTCATGTGCCAGGCCCCATTGACAGTACACAGTACACAAAGCTCACTCTGAGCTAGGCAAGGGGATGTTGTTTCAATTTATTTGTCTAAATGGTGATGCCTAATGGTTTTCTTGTTTATAGTTTCAAATGTCTGCCATCTCCTGAGGTTTGCTTTCTATCTTCTTCCAGCTAGAAACACTTTTCATGCTTCACATGTAGTCAGTCACTTTGGAATTTTGCTGGTGTCCTGCAGTTGAGTCTTTTGTTAAGTAAATATTTTTATGTCCTTCACGTCTTGTTGTACAAGAAACAAGCATCTCCATTTCTTTGTCCCCGTGTAAGCTACTCTCTCCTTTAACCCTCCCTATTGTCTTTGTTCAGTGGCAGCTACCAAAGCCCCGCTTGAAGAAGACACTCGCTAATGAGGACAAGGTCATTGGTAGATATACGCAAACTCAAAACAAAAATGAGAGACATTTGGGCAAAACTTTTTTTTTTTTTTTTGGATTGGTTTTATCAAGCAAGAGAAAAAAGCTAAATGGGATCATAAATTTAAAAAGAAAAGATGATGGACAAAGTAGTTAAGGTGAGAGGTTTATATATTGGCACCTTTTCTACCCAGATGATTTCTAAGAGAACAATAGGTATGTCATTCATCCGGAGGTAACACATCAGATCTTCACAATCCCTGTGGCTTCACACCTGGCAGTACAGAGAAATTCTCAAGTTCAAGGTTTATTTCTGCCTCCTAGAGACACTATTCTTGTCAGTAGAGAAGGGAAGAAAGGACCAAAATCCTTGGTGCTTTTAGCACTTGGATATACAGATGTGTGTGTGTGTGTGTGTGTGTGTGTGTGTGTGTGTGTGTGTGTGTGTCAGAGGGACCCTTGATTTGAAGCTATACCTCACAGACGATATACAAATGTTTTTAAGGATACTTTATTTTCTTTACCAAACACTTAAGAATATAAGTGTATCTGAATTTACAGTTCAGTAAATTTAATTACACTCAAATATACCCCTTTTTATTCTTTTTTATGATTTATGGATTTGTTATTTTATGTGCATTGGTGTTTTGTTTGCATGTATGTCTATATAGGAGTTTCAGATCCCCTGTAACTGGAGTTACAGACAGTTGTAAGCTACCATGTAGGTGCTAGGAATTGAACCTGAGTCCTCTAGAAGAGTAGTCAGTGCTTTTAATCACTGAGCCATCTCTCCAGCTCCCATATGTACTCTTAACTTGCATTGATCAGAACAAGCACACCCAGCACCGGCAGCTCACAGAAAGCAGGTAAGCCAGGAGATTAACACTAATGTCTCTTAAATCCATATTGGCCATGAAGAACTTCCTCCTGGGACTGGCCCTCAATGCTCAAGGAAGGTCCTCTTGATGAGCTTCAAAATTAGAATTCTGTGCCTTAGAACCCCACGGATGTTCATGACGTCAGCGTCCTCAGGACTTCCAAATGTCAGTGATATTTTAAGTTCTGTTCATTCTCATTTTATTTCTGATCCATGGCCAAGCCCATCATATTTTGTTACCATGGTAATTAATGTATATATCTCTTCTCTCCTCTCCACCCCTGGAGATGTTGGCTTCACTCTGGCCCTGGTCCTCCTTCCCTCATTTCTGGGTAACTCAGAGAAGTTATGGAGCCTGACTGTGGTTTTAGGGCTAATGACTGTCACTGTTTTAGCCATACGGATAAACTGAACATTTCTTCGCAACACATTCACTTGTGCAATGCCTTTTAGGAGGAGCTCCACCCCCTCCTCCTTATGGCCCCTGCCCAGAGTCATGCTTCTCAGGGTTTCTCACCTCTGATCATATTGTGCATTGCCAGATCAGTCCTAACCTTTGAGTTGAGGCCTTCCTGTCTGACTTGTTATCAGTAGCATCACTCTGCCTCCAAATGCTCTGCTAGGTGGTCAGATGGGCAGCTCACCTCTCCGAACCACACCCTTTGCCCTCGAGTCTCTCTCTTTGCTTATATCAAAGAGGACACACCTGTGTCCCAGGATCCTCCCATTCCTATCCTGTCCTGTTTCCCAGCCCAGCCCTTAACACTTCCCAAAGATTCACTCCCCTGCCCATGACAAGGAACCATCCATCGAAATTGGTTGTGGTAGAAAAAGATTAAGTAAAAACACACATATAATTCATCTAATTTATGATACTCTGCAGGATTATTTGTCAAGAGTTATATAATGTTTATGTTAAGAAACCTAAATATATAATTTTTCATCTGAATTCTGTATATGTGGGCATAGAGAGATTAAATAAATATAGATGATGAATAGAATTAGATTAAAGTTAGATACTGCCTTAGGTAAGGAAAGATCCATCGTTATCCGAAATTAGTTTGAGAAAACAAAAGACTTTCACAGTTATTCTCTGGTGAAGTATTAATATCCAAACGTCACAAGCTGACCAACCATGTCCTTTTAGTGAGAAGCATATTGCAGACATTAGAAGCCATATTTACGAAAACGACCCAAACTATTCTAACAATTGGGATACAGTTAAACAAATGACGGTATGTTCGCATTATGGGCTATTATGCAGCCATAAAGCTGATGTTTTTGGAGAAATTAAATGACGCTGGAAAAAAAACAAATGCAAAGTTGCATATTCTATTGGCTCCCAGATATATAATTATAATGATCATAAACACTGATGATAATAATAATAAGCAAAGAAAGACCAAAAGAAAATATATAAAAGGATGACTAGTGAAGGGAGGAGATTATGGGTGATTTTCATATGGTTCTTTATAATTTTTGGTGGTTTCTAAAATCATGAAATAAATATAGTTAGCTTTTACATCAAAGAGGAAAATGGAAGTATTCTTTAAAACAACAACAACAACAACAACAACAACAACAACAACACACACACACACACACACACACACACAACCTTTGGGCTTTAATGAGGGATACAGTGATGGAGGTTGTTCAAAGGCTGTTTTCAGCATCATCTACCTGAAGTCGTCCCTCCTGGAGACATTTTGTACCCAGAAAGCAGGTGCCCTCATCAGCAGCCACTGTGAAGTACAGGAGCTGTGAAGACGCAGCACAATGATTGCACAGGGGTGAGATGACCCAAGAATGCCATGGAAACAGATTCAAGGACTCTCAGAAGAACAGAGCATCATCTACATCTCTGCTCGTGATTGACAAGACATACCGATAAAAGTCTTTTATTTAGTTAGTTTCTCGAATCCTTAGTGATGTCATAGGTACCCCAGGCAATCTTTGAGTCGGTGCCTTTCAAGGATAAGAATAAACAAGGAACACTCTGGAAGAAACAACGGTGTAGATGGGAAGAGGGAAACAAATCATGTACTACAGAGTCAGCTTTCTGCAGAAAAGCAGAAACAACAGATGCCTATACCCTGAACAATTCAAGAATTGTGAAATGCAGAGATGGGACCACCATTAAGCTGTCCTGACATGGCCCCATGAGTGACATCCAAAGGTGCCGAAGTCATAGATTTTATTGGCTGCCACTGTTTTATGACATGAAAGATCATAATGACATTGCCATTAAATACACCTTTTCTTTGTGACAGTTTCAATACCTACATTCAAAGGCCTACAGAAAAGCCAAAGATTTCAACAATCATAGCTGCTTCATAATTACAACTAAACACTGGGAATTTTAAGATCCAATTACTTAGCTAGAGCACTTGTTCTTGTCTGTCACATAATTCTGGCCATCCTCCAGCCTCAGTTTTCCTATCTGTAAAACAGTACTGACAATGTTTACCTCAGAATTGCAAAAATCAAAGGTTTGTGTACTGCTTGAGCCTATACCTCAAAGTTTCACATGCTAAAGGTTTGACCACCAGTATAGCAGTGTGAAGGTAGAGAACTTTAAGAGGCAGGAGTTAGTAGAAGATAGACACTGGGGACCATGTTCTCAGAGGAGATTAAAGCTAGCTCCCATACTAGGCGAGTTCTAGCAGACTTCGGTTGGTATAAAGGAGGCACATCTTACTTCCTGTCATTTGATAGTCTTTTCTCTGTATGTTTCTGCGACTGTGACATCACCAGTTTTGAGATCTTTACCAGAGCAGGGCAGATGCTGGTACCATACACTGGAAGCTACAGAAATGGGAGCTAAGTAAACATCTACTTAACAAAGCATTTTGATATAACAACACACACAAAAAAGGGATCCCAACATGGCCTGTGGTAGATAGCCACAAAGGAGAATCATTCAGGGAGCTAGGCTGGGGATAAGCTTGACTCTAAGACACCAATCACCCCACATCACTGGGAAAAACAAAACAAAACAGTTTTTTTTCCATTCAGCCATCTGAATCTATCCACAAACTCTTTAGTAAATGGCTCAGAACAAATAAAACCCAACATTTTGCAGAATGATGTCCGTAAGTGTCAATAAACAGCATGAATTGTATGCTCTACCAGTTCCAGCTGCTGTAGATGTCCTGGGCTCACCATTCTCAGGCAGAACTATAAAGGACTGTCACACTGTTAGGATACTTGTCTTTATTCCAGGGCACAGTAGAATAGGCTTATGGGCAATTTATCTCTGAACAGGACTTCTATAGAAAACATGGCCCTGCACTTCTCTTGTATCCTTGGAGCATGACATTGTGCCCAACTTCAAAGGAATGATATCATTCAAGCAGTATTGACCATGTGCAATGGTTGGAAGAACTTCACATTTCCATCATTTCATCATTGTAACAACAGAGTGTTTCAAAGACAGCTTGCAGATATTGTTTACTACTGATAAAGGACAAGCTGATTCCATCAGAGGGTCACTGGGGATACAGGAACAGGAAGAGCACACAATGAGGGTGGATCAGACAAACTCATCTGAAATCCAAGTAACATTGGGACAGCCTTGGACAGCGTGTGACCCAAGGAGGAGTGTCACTAAGGATAGGGGTTCCCCCATGATGCAAACCCACGTTTGTGTCAGAGCATGTCATTGAAATATGATGGCCCCACCTTCTCTTTACAACCTAAGTCAGTCAAACATCATCCAGACCCACAAGAATAGAGAACTGCTGGTTCCTGGGCTTGCAAGCTTCTCTCTACTTATAAGGAGAATATAGACCTTTTAAACCCCAATGCAATTAGTGCATTTACACTGATTGCTTTGTTTAGTACCAAGTACTCTGCCTCCCAAACAGCTCATAAACATGCTAAACAAACAGGCAAGCTGTCCGAGTTACCCTTTTAAATGCAATGTATTAAACATGATGATTTCATGAATAGCCCATGTTGTACATAGGCCATGTGTATACCCTAAGGCTAAGAGAATGACTGAATCAGTAAATAGAACTCCTAAATAGTTATTTTTATTTTATTTGTGATTTGAGACAGAGTCTTTTGAAATAGCCCCAGCTTGCCTCCAATTTGCTATATTGTCTAGGCTGGCCTCAAACTCACAACCATCTTCGTGTCTCATCCTCCTGAGCTCTGAAATTATAGGTCTTACATTTTTTCCCCTCCATTTATTTTTATTGATTTATTTTTGCTTAATTTTTTTCATGGTGGTTTCTCATCCTCCTTTGAGACTAGTGTTTACATATAAATGGAATTTAGAAGGGAATGGCTTTTGAACCCAGAGTCTGCAGCATTAGTTCAATCCCCATTCTCCACATTTCCCAGTCTCTGGCAGTGTGCATTTCACTGTCTATCTCCATCCATCTGAGAACTCAGATACTTTGATGCTCCATGAGGGATTTGGACTCTGGTTTATTTTACTTACTGTTTTTAAGGTTCATCTGTGTTGTGGCGTGTGTTAGACTATCCCCCTCCCCTTTTTTTTACATTGTGGTAAAACACATGTAGAGCTCATCATATTGATCTTTTTATGTATAAAATTCAGTGGGTATTGTGGCTCACTTTTAATGTCAGAGTCAGACAGTTGTAGAAACAACCACAGATGTCCTGGCATCAATCACCAAAAATGAGTTCAGAAAATCACGGTTAGAACATGGCCTCTGGTAAGAACTTTTCAAGTTACCTCACCTGTCTGAGCCTACTATATTTTAGGTCTCTTGATAACCAGGTACATGGCCTGTGTGTGTGTGTGTGTGTGTGTGTGTGTGTGTGTGTCTGTCTGTCTGTCTGTCTGTCTGTCTGTCTGTGTCTCTCTGTCTCTGTCTGTCTGTCTGTCTGTCTCCCTCCCTTCCTCCTTCTGGGTGTGTGTGTATGTGTGTGATTTGGGGGAGATGAATACAAGAGGACCCTTGTAGGGTCTCCAGCTGTCCTATTTAGCCTAATTGATGCTTTCCAGGCAAATGAAAGACCCTGCCTCAATGAAGTGGACTGCTTTCTAAGACTGATGTCTGAGGTAATATTCTTAGTCTCCACACATATGCACACACTTGTGTACTTGCGCACATATGGTCACATTTATACATGTACATATGTGGCAGAAGCAAAGAGGGAGAAGGGAGGGAAGAAGGAAGCCTCTATCCAAGGACACAGTGTCAAGGGAAGCAGTGGAGGGATAGGAAAGAGCAGCTCCGACTGTGAGTGGTCCCCTGCAATTAGTCATGGAGTTGCTTGGATGTACACTAGCCAAGCAGGGCTGCTCCAGGCTGGGCACTGGTGTGCAGAAATGTACTCTTGCATAGCCCCATCCAGCTGAACCTAGGAGACAAGCCAAGTCAAAGCAAAGTGCTCAGAATGGAAATACAGGTCCCTTTTCACAACAGGGAGAAAGCAGGAAAATTTCCAGCAAGTAGGCAAAGGGGATGTTAGGATGAGAATATAGCAGACAAGGCTTGGGTCTTCAGGCTCTAGAGCTTAGAGCAGACAAGGACAAAGGGGGCAGCCTGAGGCACACTTTTCCCCAGGGTGCCAAAGAGAAGAGAGGCCACAACTCAAACCCCAAGCGAGAAGGAGTTTTGAAAGGAGCTGAGAGCTGGAATCCCACATTGAGTTAATTAACAGAACTGTGATTTGCCAATGAATGCCCAGCAGGCCGATCATCTGCTTGATAGAGGGCCCAGCTTTCCTGATGGAATCTCAAGTGCATGAGCCATGAAATTACTTCTCAAGAAAAGGACAAAGACAGTCCAAACCGACAAGCACTTGTGTTTGTGGACAGGAGGACCCTTGCTGTTCTCTTTCTTGGAAAAAAAAACAAAAAAACAAAAAACGGGCTAATTACAAAGATCAGAGAGGAGACAGAAACAGTCAACCGTATCAACTCTCCTGGGGAAGCAGAATGTGGCACACTTAAAATGTACTCAGTGGCACTTTATTCACACTAGCCGATGCAGTCCTCACAATAACCCACTTTGTTGCTCATTTCACAGATGGGAAAACAGAGCGCAGAGAAGTAAAGTAATTTTCCCAAGGACACAGAGCAAAATGAACGACATGTCATCTTCCATACTTGGCCACTCTATATTATTATTATTATTATTTTCTATAGCCTTATTATTATTATTTTAATAATAATCTAAAATAAGATTAAGTAAAGGTGCCAAATAAACTAGTGGAGAGTTTCCTTTACCTTTTCTTATTGGGCATCTGGAGTGCCCCACCCATTTCCTTTGCAGACACTGAGCCATTGTTCTTAGCAGTGTTACATGATAGTCTAATGGTTGGTAGTCTGATGGGCTGCATGGCAGTCTAATGGTTGGTAGTCTGATGGGCTGCATGGCAGTCTGATGGTTGGTAGTCTGATGGGCGACCTTACATGTTACCTTGATGGGATTTGGATCCTACCTAAGAGATACACTTCTGGGTTGCCTATGAATAGATTTTTAAGAAGGATCAATTGAGGAAGAAATATCCATTCCAACTTTGGGCATCCTCATCCCATAGGCTTGGGGCTCAGGACAAGGGAAGAGGAAAAGCCAAGAGTTAGGTATCCATATATCTCTGATTGCTTCATGCAGTGTGACTAGGCAGTTATTGTTCCTGCTGCCACACCTTCGCAAATGTCATCGATCTTACCCTTAAACTGTAAGCCAAAATGAGACCCGTCTACCCTTAAATTGCTTCTGTCTGGTATTTTGTTTTAACAAAATAGGTAGACTCCTTCCAGTTTGGAGTAGATGTAGAGAGTAGATGTCCAGTGCATACCTCATCTTGCCACTATACCATTTAAGATCCTCCAGTGGCCCCTCACTGCTTTCAGGATAAACCCCAATATCCAATGTGTCACTCTGCACTTTGGAGATATGGCTGGTCCCTGGCTTTCTAGCCTTCTCTTTCCCCAAACTGTGCCTACCATACCAGCCATATCCATCCATCCATGGGGAACTGGTGGGTAACTGAGCTTTCCGAGTACATGTTCTCCTATACGAGGGTCATTTTGATGGCTGTTCCTTGAGCATAGAAACATCTCCACTTTCAGCCTGGACCATCAGAAACCACCTAAGGCTTTCCCCTGCAGAGTCTTGTACCCCTGGCCAGACTTCTGACTTATTTCTCTCTTGCCTACTCTGCTATGATTTGAATGTATCCCTCAAGACCATTAGTTAAAAATTTCCCAATATCATAGTACCTGTAATCATCTGTAGGAGATGATCAGGTCATGAGAGCACAGTATATTAGTGTAGTTATGGCAGAATTTGATTTATATAAAAGTGTGTTCAGGCACCTTGTGGCCTCTCTCAACCATGTGACATCTTTTGGCACATTATGATACATCAAGAGAGCCCCTGTCAAATGTATACTCAACCTTGGACTCCCAAGCCTATGTAATTATGAGCCAAGAAGTCTCTGCTTATTATAAATTATTACCCTGCTATATTCTTTTGTAGCAGCAAAACCACACTGAGACTCATGTCTATCTTCATTATAGCTTGAAAGCCATATTATAATGATGTTTTTATTTACTTGTTCCTGAAACTCATCCATCCATCCATCCATCCATCCACTCATTCCTTCACACAAGTTCTGCTAAGGTCAGAGTTCACAACCACCCATGATTATGGGGAAACCTCATGCTGCTCTCACCTTACCAGGGGGAGAACCAAAGTTTGCTGGAATAATTTCACCTTATGCAAGGAATCTTAGCTTATTTCACTTTCAACTCAATTTTGTCCCTAGTGTTGCTGACAACTGGCTGGGTGACTTCTGAACAACTCAAGTCAGTGAATCTTTAGGCCTTTTAGAAATTTAATGAACCTCTGAGTCAAAATCTCAGGAAAGAGGCCCAGTCCTGGCTCTTATTAGGAGCTATATGGGTCTTCCATTGTCCTTTACTTCTCTGCTAGAAAGGTAACCTACTGCTGGGTTAATCCAGAATGTCCTCCAGAGGCTGTGTGTTGAAGGCTTGATTCTCAGCTTCGCATGCCTTTAAAGGAGACTTTGAGAATCTAGACTTTTTCTCCATCATTTTTACTCCCTGGTTATGAGGTAAGTTATTTAGCTCTTTGATGAACTTGTCATAAACAAAAACCACAGGCACAAAGCAATAGGACCAATGAATCAGACTGAAGCTTCTAAAATGGTAAGCCAAAATAAACCTTTCTTTTTATAAGTTGTTTGTCTCGGGAATTTCTCACAGCAACAGCAAGCTGGCTAACACACCTTCCAACGTCATGGACTCAGCATGAATACCAAATATAGAGATGTGTATGAGTGCACTTCTTCATGCCCTGAGCACTCTTTCCTTACCTGCTGGCTGCTACTAACAAAGTGCAATATGCTAATTAAGAGTATCACAATGATTCAGCACTACAATTCCATGATATCCAGATGAATTTCCATTTCAATAAATACTATAAAGAGATATACTTTTACTGTAGAAGTGATAGGTCATAATTCAGGTTCAGACCTAAGATGGGGTTCTAGCTTGCACTGATACTCCCATATATTATGTACTTTCTCTAACTGTTCTCACTTATAGCATAGGTCATTGATACTACTTGTTTCTCAGCGTTCTTTGAATGTGTGCATGACCCTTGATGGTTCAGTGATGAGCCACTGAACTATCTCTCAGCCCTGAATATATGTGAAGCTTTTAAAACACAATCCTTTTAACAGCTGAACTATTTCTCCAGCCTTGAATGTGTACACAATTTTTAAAATGCATCCTAAGCATTTAGTAAAGACCAAGATACCAATGAACTACTGCTGTTGTTAGGGGAACTATTTTCAGTTCTGAGGTGAGGAACACAAAATAAAAGATTAACTGGTGACAAGCCATCTATAACGTCTAATATTAGTGGGTTCTGTCTTCTGATTGGTGACTGGAACTTGATTACATATCTTGTTTTGGATAATAGACTAAGAACTACTGTTTCTTCAACTGAGTTTGGCTTGACTTGGTTAGCTCAGTCATTAAAGAGGGCAGGCTTCCAAGTCTTTATGCATGTCAGAAGCTTACCCATGGATGATAAGCAGCACAGAAGTGTCTGGGAGTTAAGAGCAGGTGTCTGCATCTGTACTCTGTAAAGGGACAGGTAGTAAAAACTTTAGGCCTTGCTGGTTTTACAGTCTTTGCTCCTCACTCTGCCACAGTAGCATAAATGTACAATATGTAATTTGGAAAGCAGTGTGCTGGCATTTGGCCTGCACATGACCACAATATGTTGGCCTTTGCCTTACAGAACACTAAGGAGCTAGAGGTGATAAAAGTCACAGGCCCTCTTTCTCTAGGCTTATTCAAATCATCATTATCCATTTGTTAATTTATTATAAAGAAATTGGCCGTTAACTCTATAAAGAAATTGGCTATCAATTCTATTCTATCTCTAGAATGTATATCCTTAAAGGTGTAAGTTCTGGAAATACATAAATCATAATAAATTCCTGTTTTAACTCAGAACCTGAACAATATGGTCTTCAATAAATGTCATTTGAAGGTAAAGTACTATGAAACTACACTATCTGCCCATACAAATGACTCCTCTCATGCTGGTTAAAAGATAGGGTACTGTATTCTCCAAAACCTTAAGCATACTGCATGCATTTCCATGAATCCCTATCTTTCCATGAATGTATTAATGTATGGTCCCTTTAGCCCAACATATACAGGAAAGACATAGGCCACTGGGAGCATGACGAATAAAACCAGAGAGCTCTCCTAGGAATGTGGGGTTCAATCAGTGGTTGTTTTGCTCTGGGAGAATTCTTTAAAATTATTGAGTGGCAGATGGAGTTTACATTTTCTTTGTGCATGGCTTTGTGTGGACATGTACCATGCATATGCCACAACACACGTGTGGAGATGAGGATAGCCTCTGAGACTTGATTCTCTCCTTCTGAAGCAACTCTAAGGACCAACTTCAGGTGGTCAGGCCCGTGCAGCAAGCACTTTCACCGCCAAGCCACCTCACTAAAGGAATCCATGTTTCTTCATCCAACACTACCATGAACTGGGAGAAAAGGTTAGGGGCTTGGTCAAAAGCAGGATCTAGACAGGTCAGGAGCTCCCTCTAGGGCAGGTGGAGATGCCTCAGAGTACTGTTTCCTGAGACCTCAGATAGAAAAGGGGCCAGAATACAGGCACTGGAAACAATGGCCAGAGACCTTCCCAAGGGGGGGAAAGAAGAAAAAGCCTACATGCTTCTAGGAAGCTAAACAAATCAGACTTCAGAGGTTCTGCTGAGGGCTCCTGACACTCTGCTAATATAGCATTTAACATACAATGTGCAGAGCGAAGATATGAGCTGTAAAATGACAGGGTAGAGAGAGGTGGGTGGCAATTTTATCTGCCATTTGAACCTGAACAGCCCAGTTTTAGGAAAACAGATAAAAATAATAATAAATAATGCAGCACACCTCCTCTTTGCCAGTGGCAATGGGCTTCCATTTTAATGAGGATTGAACACAACATAGACATTTTGACACCCTGACATGTGCATCAAAATGGAAATGTATCTAGAGAGTCTGTCATAGCAGCTTCTCAACACCAGGAAGCCCCATCCTCACTCCAAAGAGATGCAGAGGTTTCCACAACAGTACGGGAAGAATCCACATAGCCCCTGTTATGGCTCTCGCCTCCTCTGCCATGGTAGTTTCTGTCTCATCTGAATGGTAGGGGGGTGACTTTGTCTCTAGGAGCATGGATCAGTAAAGACATTCAGTTTCTTAAGAGATGTGAGCTTAGTGGTGAGAGAAACTGAGGGCTATCACAAAACAATCTTATATTTGCCATACTTATATAAAAGCCCTCAGAGAGAGAGGGGGGGGAACAAAGAGAAAGAAAACATGATTGTGGGGAAGTCATAAGCACACGTGTGCAGTTGTGTATGGGTATTACTGTGCTTGGCAACATCCAATACTAAATGTCTTTCTCAGTCACTCTTCCTTATATTTTGAGGCAGAGTCTCTCATTGAACTTGGAATTTATTGATGAGGCTGGACTGGCTGGCCAGCAACTCCCAGGGATCCTCCAGTTACCACTTCTTCAACTCTGGGATTATAAGCACATGACACTCAGCTTTTACATGGGTGCTTGGGATCAAACTCAGGTCCTCATGTGTACACACACGCTCTTTATAGATTGAGTCCTATGGACTGGGAGATAAATGGGGGAGTCTATGTTTTCATTCTCAAACAGGTAAGGTCAAAGTCATGATCAAGGTGAGTCATATAGACAGATCACAGCCTTGTTTCTGGACTTCAGGAAAGACTTCCAGGATGACGACCCTGCTCCGACTCAGAGACACATGATTGATGGTACTTCCCAAGCCAGGCCTTTGGCATGGATACCAGGTCATTGCCTATCATTTGGGATGGTATCAAGCATGTGAGCATTCAGTAACCCAGACAGTGCCAGTTAGTCAAAGGACCAGTAAACCATTCCACTCCACTGGGTTAAGACTCAAAGCTTGAAGTTCTGGCTGAGTCTTGAGGCCCCAATGGCCCTGTAGAGGGTCATAGACACAGGTCAGATTCTATTGTGAGGAATTTGAAGGCATCTGCATCCTACAAAAGGGCTCACAGAAAAGTCTGCTGATAAGGGTAGAGAGAAGTTGGAAACATCTAAAGCAGAGGTATAGTGAACACACTGCCTCAAGAGAGGGTACCTAGAGCTTCAGCCTTCAGCCTTGACCTGACCAAATTGGATGCTGGCCATAGGGGTATTCAGAGCCATAGACCTAGCACAAGACAATAGCAAGCTTGTGACATATTGCCCCATACCTTAGGAAAAAAAAAAAAAAGAGATATGGAACATGAGTGTAGTGGGTTGAATTATGTCCCTTTAAAAGATGCATGAAAGTTCTAAGCTCAAGTATCTGCAAATGTGATGTTATATGGGAATGGGATCTGTGGAGCTACAGTTATGTATAGGTGTCACTAAGTGGAGGATCTCAACAGGAAACCATCTTGGGTTTAAGGTATCCTGGGTAGGGTTTAGCCATCCTTGAACCCAGTAACTTTTGTCCATGGAGGTGAGAGAAAAGTAAGACTTAAGATTCAGAGATATAGGAGAAGATCATGTAAGAGCAAGGCAGTGATTTCTTCCAAATAGCCTCAAACCTAGGGAAAGTGAAATTGGTTATCAATCAGTGTGTGTGTGTGTGTGTGTGTGTGTGTGTGTGTGTGTGTGTGTGTATGCATATATGCATGAATGTGCACCAGCGCGTGTGTGTTGGTATGGATTCATATGTGAAGGGAAGGAAGTTAAAATCTTCTTTGAGCACTGTCCACTTTATTTATTGAAATAAAATCTCTCTCATTGAACCCCCAAATCACCAATTAGGCTAGTCTAGTTAGGGAGCTTGCTGCATGGATTCTGAGTCCCTGCCACCCAAATGCTGGGATTAAAGGTAGGCCACCACATCCAATTAACTCTTATGTGAGTGCTGGGATTTTAACTCAGTTTTTAATATGTGCACAGAAAGGGTTTTATCCACTGAACCATCTCCCAAGTGCCACGAATGAAAATTTAAAGAAGCACACAGGAAGGAATGACAATATTCCCATTTTTTGGCTTGAAGCCTATGATTACAGAAAGAGCACTTGATAATTCTGCCAAGGGCAGTGGACCCCCTCTTTATAGTGACTAAATGAAAAACACAGGGAAAATAAGGAGCCTAGTTCTCTAATATACCCCTCCTGCTTTTCACCCAGAACTGTCTAGGCTCTGAGGTTGCTGTTAGCACTCAAGTGTGCTTTGCAGCCTCAGGTTCACCTCGGCCCAGCTAAGTGCCTGTAATAACAGGCTGGTTGAAGCTTGGATAATTACACAGCCAACTAGCCAGGGTTGTGACATTTGTCACCTGTAGTCCATCAGTCTATCTCCATCCACCTGTCTCCCAGCAACTGCTAAGATATTGAACCCCGCCCTAACTCCGTTTCCCCCCTCCTCCCCCTCTCTTGTCTCTTTGCACAGAGTCCTACCATGCTTGGTCCTAGAAGGCTGGCAATGTGTGCCCGGGTGGAGTACAGTATTTGATCAATGCCAAGGAGCAGCTCCCAAGATGACAGGAGAAAGAGTCAGCAGAATGACAGGCATGGGAGGGAAGAGGGAAGGGATCACAGAGAGATTTGGCTCCCTTCTCTGCAGACTGTGCAAAGGGATCCTCCACCTCTATAGGCAGACAAGCAGACACCCACACCCCAGACAAGGGGAAGATGAGGTTAGCTAAACCCACAGGCATTAAGGAGCTTCCTCAAGAAGGCTTTGTGCTCTTCTGTGCCAGAAAGAGTTTCTCTCCCCACAAATCTGAGTCACATCCATTGTGTGGCCTTTCCTCTATTTAACCCTTTCTTGCAGTATTTACTGTGTCATGGCCAGCTCCTGGAGGCAGGGTTCTGTCTTCTCTGTGACTTCACAACACACAGGAAGACTTTCCATGTTGAGATGCTCAATAAGTATCTGCTTTGATTAGTCATTCTTTTGAGATGATACTTGCTTTTAGTTTATATGTATAGGTATTTTGCATGCCTGTATGTCTGTGCAGTGGCCACAGAGGCCAATGTAGCTCATCAGATTCTCTGGAAACAGAGTTATAGGTGGTTGTTAGGTGGCATGTGGCTGCTGGTAACCAAACTTGGATCATCTGGAAGAGCAGCCAGTGCTCTTAAATCACTGGACTGTCTATTGAGTCCAAAGTCCGCAGTTATTACTATTGGAGAAAACTGTCCTCAGTCCATTTGTCCAGCTATTCAATAACTTGTCTAAGATATGGAAATAAAGCACAGGAATTGCCCGAGGTTCTTGTCTGTGGTACTAAGTAGTGCCTGATTGGCATTAGCCAATTCTTTAGGAATATATGAGTTTGGTTTGTTGTTTATGATTAAGATATTCACAGTTTACCAGTGTTGTGTTGGTTCATTTTCACTATCAACATCCCTGGATTTGGAATTGCCTAGGAGACATAATTCTGGATGTTCCTGTATGTGCATTTCTAGAGGAATTTAACTGATGAGGGAAAACTCAGGGAATATAGATGAGGTCATCCCAGAAGCTGAGGTCCCAGCATGAATGAGAAGGGAAAAGGAGGAATTGGGCTGAAAATAAAGCATTCATCTCTCTGTGTTTCTATAATGCAGACATAATGTGATCAGCTACTTCGTGTACCCAGTGCCATCGCTTCCCCTCCAAAATGGACTGTAACCTCTTAAACCACCAACCGAAATAAGAACTCCCTCTCCCTAAGTTGCTGTTGCCATGGCAATGAGAAAAGTAACACAATAGTGGGTGTTAACTTTCAGAAAACAAATAGGAAAGAAAATGGTTTTATCCAATACTTAGGCATACAAATGTAGGCTTGTAGGTGCACATCATTTCTGTCTTCTGTGTTCAAACAGTAAATTCTGCTTACTGCATACTGCCTTGTGGTATATTTATCTCATCTAGCCATCTTATTCTGATATGTTTTAAATGCCTTTCTTTATGAAATCTACAAGTTTCAGTCTGACTCTACTATCTTACTGCCTGCCTCCTTCATGTATTAATGAGCTGAATTAATTTTGAAACATACTAATCCAATGTTCTTATTATAATTATCCTTTGAGCTCTTGAAAAAGTATTCTTTAAACCTGGGTAGAATTAGATAAGGAAGACTACCTGCCTATTGTGACCCTAGAGAATCAATGGTCCTTTCAAGACTTGGTTCTTAACATAGACTGACACTTTTGAATCCTCCTGGATTGTTTCCAGGATGGTCATGTAAAAGGAGGTTCTTTGGACTTTTAATAAGGTTTCATAGGGTAAAAGAAAGAAAAAGAAAAATAGCAAATCAAAATAGCTGGTAACACTGATCTGATTTAAAAGAGGGTAGACCAGATGGCAAAAGCTTATCACTCAGATTTCTAGATTTATTTCAAATCCTACTTTCTCCAGAAGATTTCTTTAGTCTCTACCCCATGGAAACCAGGAGACTTGATTTATCTTTTTGAGGTCCTTGCTCTGCAACAGAACTTCATCATCTTTTCTCACAATCATCGGAGACTTGACTCCAGTGTAGAGTGGCCACCTGCCTCAATGATTATGAGGGAAGGATATGATTTTGGAGTAGATGGGTAAGTCCCCAGCCTTGAACAGAACAGAGGCAATGGGAGCATCTAGGAAAGATGAAAGAGTGCTGGAAAAAGACGGGAAAAACTGATCCAAGATAGAAGTGCACGTCCAACCCAAGGAGAAGAATGAAAGAGAGCATCAAAAAGTAGGTGTACTGTGGAAAAGCCAGGGAACAAAGTTAGATGGGAGGAACTGAATAGAGGTCAGAGAGGGTGCAGAAACTTATCTGTATTTCTAAACTTCTTAGTTTATTTGGATATATCTTGGTTCTTGTCATCTGGCAAATAGATGCCAGAAAGATGATAGAAGAAGGAGGAGGAGGAGAGGAAGAGAAGGGAGAGAAAGAGAAAGAAAAAAGAGAAAGAGAAAGAAAAAAGAGAAAGAGAAAGAAAAAGAATCAAGAAGCTCTGCCAAGCTAGGTCTAACACATTACAATTCCCAAGTGCTCAGTGAGACCTGCTACCTGCTACTAGGAGAATGCCTGTGGTGGGTAAACTATGACCCACATCACCTGTAGCCTCACAGTGTTGTCTGCATCTCTGCAGCTATGCTTGTTATCCCCACTTGACCATAGACTCCTTGGGATCTGATACTGGCTTATATCCATGGTTATGCTTCTGCTACTGAACAAAGAGGTTGACAAATAGATGCTCAAGGATGTTAAAGCTTTTAGCATGTATTTGTTTCCTGCTGTTGTCTGTCTGTCTTTCTTTTTTCCTTTTGTGCAAATAGAGAAAAACCTATAAATAAGAGGAAACGAGCAATGAAAATGCCAAGACCTGAAGTAAGATATAAAGTTCAAAAAGAGGGGCTGGAGATATGGCTTGGTGGTTATGAGCACTTGCTGCTCTTCCAGAGGACCTGAGTTGGATTCCCAGGTAGCTCATGAGTACTGGTTATACCAGCTCCAGGGGATCAGATGCCTCAGGCCTTCGTGGGCACCCGCACACATATGTGCATGTCTCCACATAATTAAATAATAAAATAAGTTCAAACAGAAGGTAAAACAGAAATAACCTAGGGCCATAAAAAGAAGAAAAGGACCTGAAGAGATGTATAATGCCTTAGAGGACTCAGGAGTACAGGAGGCACATGACTAAATCTTTTATGTAGGTCAATGAGTAAGCAAAGAAAATCGTGTTAACATCTGTAACTATCTTCCCTGAAAAGACAAGACATAACCATAAAAAACAAGATGTATCCAGTCCTTGGGCAAACATGCAGAGGTGTACAGGAAGCACACTAGATGACAAGTCCCCCCTACTAAGACATCTGTGATTATAGGGAACATTTCATTACTGTAAACTCCAAGGATTTGGTGAAACTCATTCTTCACTTGGGCTAAAATATTGAAGGAAGATGAAAGGGGCACAGATCTAGAATTAGACAGCAGAATTCCTGTTGTATTTCTTCCTTAATAACAGCTTGTATGTCTGAATGCGATTCCACCAGACCCATACACTTCCCACTACCTTCCTCAGAGGCCTCTTTCTACCCACAGAGAGCAGCACTGCCTAAGTCAAGGACAGACCAAGGTCCTAGCAATCCCACAAAGTGGCTGCAGTCAAAACAGGAGTAAGGAGAGCCTGTGCTGACTTTGAGATGGAACCAAGGTTAGAGCAGAGATGTTAGGTGGTCCCTCAAAGTTGAGATATGAGAAAACCCAGGGAAGTCAAGACTGAGGATTTGAATCTGATTGAAATTTGCCCTAATGCAGAATCTTTTCAAAATTACAAAAGAGCAGCAAAGAGGGACAGCACGGACACAGAGTTTGTAGCATCCGCATATCCAGAGCACGCTGATTGCAGCTTGATGTTTTCTAATTGGGGACAACTGGGAGTCAGTGTGCCTTTCCTCTAATGAGGGTGCCCTTTGTGCCAGTTCACCTTGTCACCTACTTTCCAAGAAATGTTCAAGGAACTTCAACAATGACAAGAGTTGGGCCTGCTGTCCTGTCTTGGTCACCTCCTGGCTTTGTCAGCTCACCTTCCCAGGTCTCAGATTTCTGTGCATTGGTTGATTGGGCTGGACAGCAGCCACCAGCCTCAGCAGCTAGCACAGGGAGCTGCCCCAGAGGCTGTCAGAGTGGCTCCTGCAGCATCCCCGCAGCTTCCAGAAAGCTCGGGACTCTCCAGAAAGCCATCCCAGCACATCTTTGTTTCTGGTTTCTGTCTAATAGCCTAATTTGCCTCCCATGTGCCCTTGCAGATGGCCCAGTGGGAAAAACCATGCTGCTGTCAAGATTCCAAACCTTGGAGACCACAGAAACCCCATGGGGTAGAAACTGTGCCAGAAAGAGGCAGAGGTAAGAGAGAAGATGGGCAGGTTGCCCACTGATAAATTGGTTCCCAGGCTCCACGGCTCAGGGTCTAGGTCTCTGTCACCCAGGCACTGCTATAGACCCACAAATCCTTTCAGTCTCCAAATACCTGCAAGACAAAGGTTTCTCTGAAGTCTGAATGGTCAAGAGGCCGCTTCCTTTTCAAAACTAGTATCCTGAACTCAAATTTACTCCTTTACTCTGAGATCTCAAAGATTGCTAAGAAGTTTCATAGTTGACATTAAAAGCCAAGCAAATGTCTCTCCTCCCTCCCCCAAAGCCCAAAGCTTTTCTTTTCTTTTTTCTTTCTTTCTTTCTTTCTTTCTTTCTTTCTTTCTTTCTTTCTT
>JADRCD010234189.1:0-25536 GCA_019843815.1 Montemys delectorum
TTTCTCGGCATCTAATGAGATGATCATATGACTTTTTTTCCTTTGAGTTTGTTTATGTAGTGGATTATGTTGATGATTTCCATATATTGAATGATCCATGCCCCCTGGGATGAAACCTACTTGACCATGATGGATTGTCAGTTTGCAAGAATTTTATTGAGTATTTTTGCATCGATATTCATAAGGTAATTTGGTCTGAAGTTTTTTTTCTTCGTTAGGTCTTTGTGTGCTTTAGGTGTCAGAGTAATTGTGGCGTCATGGAATGAATTAGGTAGAGTGCCTTCTGTTTCTATTCTGTGGAATAGTTTGAGGAGTACTGCTACTAGGTCTTCTTTGAAGGTTTGATAAAACTGCACTAAACCCATCTGGTCCTGGGCTTTTTTGGTTTAGAGACTATTAATGATTATTTCTATTTATTTAGGGGACATAGGACTATTTAGATCATTTATGTGATCCTGATTTAACTTTGGTACCTGGTGTCTGTCTAGAAAATTGTCCATTTCATCCAGATTTTCCAGTTTTGTTGAGTATAGGCTTTTGTAGTAGGATCACTTGATTTTTTTTTTTAATTTCCATGGTTTCTATGTTATGTCTCCCTTTTAATTTCTGATCTTGTTAATTAGGATACTGCCTCTGTGCCCTCTAGTTAGTCTGGCTAAGGGTTTATCTGTCTGGTTGATTTTCTCAAAGAACCAGCTCCTAGTTTGGTTGATTCTTTGTATAGTTCTTGTTTTTTCCATTTGGTTGATTTCATCCCTGTGTTTGATTATTTCCTGCTGTTTACTCCTCTAGGGTGAATTTGCTTCTCTTTGTTCTAGAGTTTTCAGATGTGCTGTCAAACTGCTGGTATATGCTCTCTCCAGTTCCTTTTTGTAGGCGCTCAAAGCTATGACTTTTCTTCAGAGGACTGTTTTCCTTGTGTCCCATAAGTTTGGGTATGTTGTGGCTTTTTTTCATTAAACTCTAAAACATCTTTAATTTCTTTCTTTATTTCTTCCTTGACAAAGTTATCATTGAGCAGAGTGTTGATAAGCTTTCACATGTATGTGGGCATTCTATTGTTTATGTTGATACTGAGGACCAGCCTTAGTCTTTGGTGATCTGATAGGATGCAAGGAATTATTTAAATCTTGTATCTATTGAGGTCTGTTTTGTGACCGATTAATTATATGGTCAGTTTTAGAGAAGGTACCATGAGGTGCTGAGGAAAGTTATATTCTTTTGTTTTAGGATGAAAGGTTCTATAGATATATGTTAAATTCTTCTATAACTTCTGCTAGTTTTAATGTGTCTCTGTTTAGTTTCTGTTTCCATGATCTGTCCATTGTAGAGAGTGGGGTGTTGAAATTTCCCACTATTATTGTGTGAGGTAAAATGTGTGCTTTGAGTTTTAGTAAAGTTTCTTTTATGAATTTAGATGCCCTTACATTTGGAGCATAGAGGTTCTGAATTGAGAACACATCTTGGTAGATTTTCCTTTGATGAGTATAAAATGTCCCTCCATATCTTTTTTAATCACTTTAGGTTGAAAGTCAATTTTATTCCATATTAGAAAGGCTACTCCTGCTTGTTTCTCATTTTGCTTGAAAAATTGTTTTCCAGTCTTTTACTCTAAGGTAGTGTCTGTCACTGAGGTGGGTTTCCTGTATGCAACACAATATTGGCTCCTGTTTATGTAGCCAGTCTGTTAGTCTTTGTCATTTTATTGAGGAATTGAATCCATTGATGTTAATAGATATTAAGGAAAAGTAATTGTTACTTCTTGTTAATTTTGTTGTTATTGTGGGACTTCTCTTCATGTGGCTATCTTCTTTTAGTTTTGTTGAAAGATTACTTTCTTGCTTTTTCTAAGATGTAGTTTCCCTCCTTAGTATCTTTTTGCATTTTGCATTTTCTTTGACTATTGTGTCAATGTTTTCTATGGTATCTTCTGTATCTGAGATTCTCTCTACTATCTCTTGTGTTCTGTTGGTGATACTTGCATCTATAGCTCCTGACTTCTTTCCTAGATTTTCTATCTCCAGGGTTGTCTCATTTTGTGATTTCTTAATTAATTCTACTTCCATTTTTAGATCCTGGATGGTTTTGTTTGATTCCTTCACCTGTTTGGTTGTGTTTTCCTGTGATTCTTTAAGGGATTTTTTTTGTTTTTTCTTTAAGGTCTTCTACTTGTTTACTCGTGTTCTCCTGTAATTCTTTAAAGGATTTTTGTATTTCTTCTTTAAGGGCTTGTACCTGTTCACCTGTGTTCTCTTGTATTTCTTTAAGGGAGTTATTTATGTCCTCTTAAATCCCTCTATCAGCATCATGAGATATGATTTTAGATCCAAAATCTTGCTTTTCCTGTGTGTTGTGGTATTTAGGACTTGCTGTGGTGGTAGTACTAGGTTCTGATGATTCCACATAGTCTTGGTTTCTGCTTAATAAGATTCTTGCCTTTTCCTTCTGCCATCTGTTAATTTCTGGTGTTAGATGTTCTTGCTGTCTTTGGCTGGAGCTTGATCTTCCTGTGGGTCTGTAGCCTGTGTCAGCATTTCTGGGAGATTAGCTCTCTTCTGGTAAGAACAGTGCAGAGGGCTGTGGATTAGCCTTCCCTCCTGGATACAGATGTGTGCAGGAAGGACCCTGTCCCAGCTACTCTGCAGCTTCTGCAGTCTGTGCCTCCTGGGTGGACCTGCATTAGAAAGTCACCAGAGAAAATGTGGTCCAGGGTTCAGAGCACTCCCTGGAGACCAGCTCTCCTCTGGCAGGAAAGGTGTAGATGGAGACAGGAAACTCCCTAAGTCTTCTTTTTTTTTTTTTTAATTACATGTTTTCTTTATTTACATATCATACAATATCTCCTTTCCCAGGTTCCCCTCCAAAAAAGAAAAAAAAAAAGAAAAAATAAATAAATAGAAAACAAACCCCTGTCCCTTCCCCCCTCCCCCTGCTGACCACCCCACCCTCTCCTGCTTACTGGCCGTGGCATTCCCCTACACTGGGGCATAGCACCTTCACAGGGCCAAGGGCTTTTCTTCCCGATGATAACCAACGTGGCCATCCTCTGCTATACTTTTGCAGCTGGAGCCATTAGTCCCACCATGTGTACTCTTTGGTTGGTGTTTTAGTCCCTGGGAGCTCTGAGGGTACTAGGTAGTTCATATTGTTGTTTGTTCTAAGGGGCTGCTAGCTCTTCAGCTCCTTGGGTCCTTTCTCTAGCTCCTTCATTGGGGACCCTGTACTCAGTCCAATGGATGGCTGTGAGCCTCTTGTTCTGTATTAGTCAGGTACTGTCAGAGACTCCCAGGAGACAGCTATATCAGGCTCCTGTCATCCAGCACTTGCTGGAATCCAAAATAGAGTCTGGATTTGATGATTGAATACAGGAAGGATTCCCAGGTGGAGTAGTCTCTGGATTGTCCTTCCTTCAGTCTCTGCTCCATAGTTAGTCTCTGTAACTCCTTCCATGGGCATTTTGTTCCCCCTTTTAAGAAGGAATGAAGTGTCCACACTTTAGTCTTCCTTTTTCTGGAGTTTCTTGTGGTTTGTGGATTGTACTTTGTGTATTCCAATCTTCTGGGCTAATATCCACTTATCAGAGAATGCATGCTCTGTGTGTTCTTTTGCACAGAAGGCCGTGGAACACGAGAACCTCCTGAGTGTAGATGGAGGCAGGAAACTCCCTAAGTCTTCTTAACACAGTGCGTCAAAAGATTTCTTGCAAATATATGAGTATGGAGCTTTGGATTCCTGGAGATTTGGAGATCATGAGAATAGCTTTGAAAAAATCAAGTTAGTCTTATAGAGCACACCTTGGAGGTAGTAAATGTCCACTCTGACATCAGTTAAACTTTTTTAGCTTTGGAATTTCCAATTATAGAAGCCAATACATCCTGTTCCTTGTCTAATGTGTTTTAGGTGGGTTTGTTTGACACTTGGATCAAGAAAAAGAGATTTTGATGATATTTAAGTCATCTCAAAACAGAAATAGAATTCTATCTTATGACATAGTTGTTCTAACATTACCTCCTCGCTATTCTTCCAGAAATACCTCTCCTTACTTGTAAGCCCCTTGTACACAGGGATACACACTTCTTGTGTACTCAGGTAATAACTCAAAATTTTACTACAACATTGAATATATTTTTCCTTGTTGACATTCTACTGTAATTATTGCTTTGGGAATATGATGTGATGTCTATGTTTATGATCTCAGAGTATCTCTTGGTATTAATAATCAGTTGGATCATTCTCTTGAGAATATTGTTTCTCTTACTCTCAGAATTCAACACTTTCTTAATGTTTTTTGTCTGGGATTGAGGTCCCTTGAGCATTGTTAACCATGGCCATTCTCTTCATTCCTGCTTTGTCCTTGACCATTGTATCTGGACAGGTGGCTGAGCCCTCATTGTTCAGACTCTCAGAAATGGGTTTTCCACTAAAACTCACGTAACTTCATTTCTTCTCAACTCAAAGTTCTTAAGTCATTCATAATTAGATGTTTTCATATGAGCTAATCTTAGGAGTTTGTTGATAAGTGAGAGGGCAGAGGGAGAGTTTGGGAAAAGGAAACAAGAGTGGTATCATTTTTAAAGATTGTTTTGAAAGATTGTTAAACCTGGTTGGGTTTTATTGATCTTGTTTTTTTTTTTTTTTCTTTTTTTTTTCCTTTTTTTTCCTTTGTCTTTTTCTTTTTGTCAACTAGACCCAAGCCAGGAGGATCTGAAAGGAGGAAACCTCAATTTTGAAATTGCCTTCACCAAATTAGCCTATAAACAAGTCTGTAGGGAATTTTCTTGATTGATGACTGAAAACTGACACTGGAGGGCTCAGTACTGACACTCCTGGGCAGTGGGTCCTGGGTTGTATGAGAAAATAAACTGAGCAACTCATGAGGTGCAAGCCAGTAAAGCATACTCTGCTATGGTCTCTGCTTCAGTACCTGCCTCCAGGGTCTTCCTGTGGGCACTTGCCCTCACTTTTCTCACTGATGGAGTATGGCCTCAGAGCTTTAGGCCAAAATAAATCATTTTCTTCTCAAATTGCTTTAAGTTGTTTTGTTTTATCACAGAAAAGGAAGCAGGAGTGAAGAGAGTGACCTTGGTTAACAATGTTTTATATTCTTCAAATCAGCATAGATAGTATCTATAACATATTCTATCCATAAAAGTAGCCACGTGAAAAGAAAAGACATTTCAAGATCATTATTTTATGGTGTAAACATAGTCTTTTGATGCTCAGAAATAAAAGGGTAATGTATATCATTTTTTTATTTTTCAAATAGGAAATATTTTCATTGTAAATTGAAATGTTTACTTTTAACTAATAAACTGCCATTTTATTATGACTTAAAAAACACATGCAGCTAGAAAGATAGCTCAGAGCTCAAGAGTACTTGTTGCCCTTCCACAGGTTCGAAGTTCAATTCCCAGCACCCACACAGGCATATTAAAACCACATGCAACTCTGTCCGTCTTAGGTACCTAAGTAAGCTTCTACTCTGATCTCCATACACATTGTACTAATTGGTTATACATTCATATATAGGCATTAAAAATAATAAATATAAATCTTAAAATGTAAATAAAAATAGTAATATATTGTATAGTTCAAAATTTTCTACACTAATAGACTGACTAGATGTTGAATAATCTTGTCACACATAGATGTGATGGGGTAGGTATTGATTCTGACATTTTACAATGTGTTTGGATGCCAAAACATCACATTAAATACTATGAATATTACCAAATTAGAGTTATATCAAGCCATTGTTCTGGAGCAAAGTTTTGTATTGCCCTCTAGTAGACAAGACTTTAAAAGCTGAAATACTCACTCTGGCCACATCATTAGCTAAGCTTCTGGAAATTCAGAATCTTTGTCTGTTAAAACTCTCAGCTAATCACAGTACTTGTCCTCAATGATGTGATGGATGATATTCAATGATGGAAATGGAAACAAAGACAACAGATATCTGCACAGCAGATTATTCTATTAAGATCTTCATGACAGCTGACACATTTGACAATGTATATATTTATCTCTTATGTAAAATTTGAGTTGGCAAAAGTCGTCAATTGATGTCAAGCTTGATGAACAGGGTTCAGTCCCCAGAACACGCAATGATGGAAGAAAAGAACAGGACATGAGAAGTTGAGAATTCTCCTTATCTCCATAAGAACATCATAGAATGAATGCAGGGCCGTCAGAATTATATAAACACATATTAAAATATAATTAAAGTAAAACTTAATAAATGACAAATATGTAGTAAAAAAGAAGAAATTATCAATATGTGATTATATTTAAATAATATTCCTCTGTTTAAGAAAATTAGAGCACTAGGGTAAAAATGTTTTGACCTCAAGATATGAAATCTTATTACATCCTGGGGCTCTTGTCTAGAGGTAGAATTAACTTAAATACATGTTTCCACTGTGAAAATCAAATATCTGTGAGACATAAAAGATCCAGAATATTTATAAAAATATTCTTACTTCAAAGGAAGTATGTTTCCATATTTAAAACTTAAGGGACTTTCCCAAGATTGTCCAATGTGAAAGCTACCCCCTGAGAATTCATTGTTTGCAGGAATGAGAAGACATCAGACAAGCCGCCTCGAAGTCCTGTGTTCCCATTAAAACACAGTTTACCACCACACACATTGTGTCTCTCTTGAAATAAAATTGTTACAAGATCTAGCACTTTATAGCTTTGCCCTGTGAAAAGCTTTTAAAGGACTGAGAATCATTTTCCCAGGATGGAAAATGCCATTATCCACATACAGCCTCTGGAAGATTGACCAAGGAAGTGCAGTTCTCTAGTGATGGCTGAGAGTGATGGACTTCATCACCCATGGAAGTGCAATGAAACCCTCATGGTCTTTTTAGTACTCTTTTTTGGAGCCTGAACGTCATTTTTTTTCTTTTATGTGAAAAAAATTAAAGAAACTTCCAGTCTTGTTTGACAGACCACAGTGTTGCAATTCCCAGTAGTTCAGACATCTACATAGTTTTTGACCTCCCTGTCCACTTCCCTGTCACTATGGGGGATGGTCTGTTATCATCTGATCATCCTCCATGCCACCATGTGTACAGACCCAGTCAAGGCAGCGTTTCTAGAATTTCTAGTACTGTTAATTTAAGATAATAGAAGGTTGCTGAACATTTCTTTAGGTACTCCTCAGCCATTACATATTCCTCAGTTGAAAATTCCTTGTTTAGCTCTGTACCCCATTTTTAATAGGATTATTTGGTTCTCTGCAGTCTAACTCCTTGAGTTCTTTGTATATATTGGATATTAGCCATCTATCAGATGTAAGATTGGGAAAGACCTTTCCAAATCTGTTGCTTGCCTTTTTATCTTATTGACAGTGTACTTTGCTTTACAAAAGCTTTGAAATTTTAAGAGATCCCATTTGTTGATTCTTGATCTTACAGCACAATCCATTGGTTTTCTCTTCAAGAATTTTTCTCCTGTTCCCATACATTTGAGGCTTTTCTCCACTTTCTCCTCTCTAAGTTTCAGTGTATCTGGTGTTATCATCAGAAAAATGCAAGTCAAAACAACCCTGAAATTCCACCTCGCACCAGTCAGAATGGCAAAAATCAAAAACTAGGGTGACAGCTGACACTGGCAAGGATGTGAAGAAAGAAGAACATTCCTACATTATAGGTGGGAATGTAAACTGGCACAACCCCTCTGGAAATCAGTTTGCCGGTTCCTCAGAAAATTAGAAATATTATTACCTGAGGACTCTGCTGTACCACTCCTGGGATATACCCAGAAGATGCTCCAACATGTAATAATGAAACATGCTCCACTATGTTCATAGCAGTCTTATTTATAATAGCCAGAAGCTGGAAACAACCCAGATGTCCCTCAACAGAGGAATGGATACAGAAACTGTCATACATCTACACAATGGAGTACAACTCAGCTATTAAATTGATGAATTAATAAAATTCTTAGGCAAAAGATAGTACTAGAAAATATAATCCTGAGTGAGGTATCCAAATTGCAAAAGAATATATATGGTATGCACTCACTGATAACCAGGATACAATTCACAAACCACATGAAGCTGAATAAGAAGAAAGACCAAAGTGTGGGTCCTTCTTAGAAGCAGAACTAAATACTCATAGGAGCAAATGTTGAAATACAGTGTACAGCAGAGACTGAAGGAAAGGCCATCCAGAGACTGTCCCGCCTGGGGATTCATCCCATAACAGTTACCAAACATAAACACTATTATGGATGCCAAGAAGTGCATGCTGAAAGGAGCCTGATATGGCTGTCTCCTGAGAGGCCCTGCCAGAGTCTTAAAACTATAGAGGCGGATGTTAGCAGCCAACCATTGGACTGAGTGTGGAGTCCCTAATAGAGGAGTTAGAGAAGGGACTGAAGGAGTTGAAGGAGTTTGCAACCCCATAGGAAGAACAACAATATCAACCAGGCAGACCCCCCAGGATTCCCAGGGACTAAGCCATCAACAAAGTAGTACACAGGGCTCCAGTTGCATATGTATCAGAGGATGGCCTTGTTATGCACCAATGGAAGGAGAGGTCCTTGGTCCTATGAAGGCTCAACAAATTCTACAGTGTAGGGGAATCAAGGGAAGGGAGGTGGCAGTAGGTGGGTGGGTAGAGGAACACCCTCATAGAAGCAGGGGGACAGAGGATGTGATAGGGTGTTTCCAGGAGGGAGGGAAACTGGGAAAGGGAATAACATTTGAAATGTAAATAAAGAAAATATCCAAAAAAAGTTTATAGAAGGCATGAGATATCACAAATTTGAGAAACATTTTACATTCTGCTATCCAACAATGTAGAAACATATTTTCTCTGAATATGTAGGCACAATTTCACCATAATCCATAATTATAGTCTAAACATTTGTCCTTATCCCCACTTGTCCTCAACCATCACCAAAAAGCCACTTTATGACACATGGAGAAACCATGTAGAAAATGACAATGGATCTTAACAGAGCTTTGTGGACGCAAGTCCCAATGGATGCGTCAACAGAACACACCCACAGGGAACATTTGGAAAAGGGGGTGGAAAAATTGTAAGAACTAGAGGATCATGGAATTTACTGTGACATTGTCTCTCCTAGGAATGTCAGAAAAGTTACATGAATAACCTCTCACCCATATGGCTGCCTAAACGTGACTGAACAAGGATGACATCAACAGACATGCAAGTATGGTAAGGGAAAGCCCGTGATGCCTCAACCCCACACAGACACCCCAGGAATGCTGAAAGCAGGAGGAATAATTGGCCTCAGGAAACAGCACACCATTATGTTATCCAATAAAAAATAGTCAGCTTTGAAAACATAAAAACAAGTAAAACTATATATTTGCCTTGAACTTGAAAGAAAGCAAAAGGAGGGGATGTACATAGGATGCTGTGGAGTAAGGAAGAGAAGGAAGCAATCATGAAATTATAACGTAATCTTAAAAATATTCAACAAACAAAGAAAACATACAAACATTCAAAGAGCTCCAAGTGTGGTCCAGGACTAAGTCATGTTTTTCATGTTAGCAAAGCACCACTTACCTGTGTAAAGTCACAAGTGCCACCTAGTAGGAAACCACCAGTAATGAGCAAATCTAGCTAGTATTTATATTACCAGCAAACTAATGTATAAAATATTTTATGCTTCCTCAATACCACATAGCCACAGTCATTTGACCAGATTTTAAATAAACATACAACAAACTGAACCTAATAAAGCACCAACACTAGCTATTGGCTTATTTATTTATTTGGTTTGTATTGCTTTGACAGCTTTACATACTCACATATAAAAGAAACTAGAGTGGGCACAGTTGACTCTGCATGCCTGTAATTTCAAGGCTGCAAAGCAGAGATAAGGAGCTCTGAGAGCTGAACACTTACTCTAGACATGTAGGTTATCTCTAGAGTCAATGAAAAATCAAGTCTCAAAACTTAAGATGAAGGGCCAATCAGATGGCTTACAGGTAAAAGATGCTTTCTTCCAGGCCCAGCAGACTGAGATTGATTCCTGGGATGTATATGGCTAAAGAAGAGAACTGACAACTGAAAGTTTTTCTCTGACCTCCACAAAACATGCCACAGTGTCTACACACTTATACAAAATAAAGAAATAAAAAAATTCATACATTGGAAAGTTATTTGCAGAAGCCATCCATGGTTGACCTTGGCCTCCATACACATGTACAATCTCTTTCTCTCTTTTTCTAATCATGCACATACAGATACACACACACACACACATGCACACACACACACACACATACACACACACACACACACACTCGCACACAGCCACACACACATGTACCCGCAGCACACACACATTCATTTTTATTTTCATAAGATATCCCTTACAGAATAAAGTTATCTTCAGTCATCCCATACTTTGCCTTGTTTCTCTGATTTGTATGGGAAGAGAACATGTATTCTTGAATTTTGTTGAAAGTTCTAACTCCTGGCAAAACAAGAAAACATTAAAATATATGGAGACAGCTAGTATGCTATTTTTAGATTGCCAGAGTCAATAAATCAACATCATGTCATGGACTATTCATAATATCTTGCAATAAAGGCATGTGAATTCAGAGAAATAAAGCAAATGAACTCCAAAGTACATGCAGGTACTTATCTTCAGTCATATAATAGAGAAAGGAGGATAATGAGCTATTGTCACTGCCAATCACTTTGTTAATTGGAACCCATCTAAATTGTTACAGAGAGGTTGCTACCCATCTCGAGTAACTAGGAGCCCCTCCATTGTATTTTCTCTTTTCCTTCTTTCTTTTTTCTCATCCGTCTGTGCCACCACAGAAATTTGCATTCTTTGTATTTTGTCTAGCAATTCTATTTTTAAGTAATAACTGTACTCTATTGAACTCCACAGTTGAGAACTGGGACCTGACTGCCATTCAATACTGCCTCATGGGGCTATACCTATGCTTCTCATGGGATACGTGTAGTGAATGTCCCAGAATAACGAACAAACAAGCAGAATGTAAAAGCCACAAAAGCTATTTTAAAGATCATAAAACCAATTGACTGGTTAAAATGTTGTAATTGCAAAGTTTAAAAAATCCAGAATCAAAGTTATCTCAGGCTTTCTTGAGGTATTTCAACTGCCTTCTTATGGCAGTTATGTGCCTGACCTAATGTCATTTTGATTACCAAGTGATTCTTTAGCCTGTGTTAACTGAGACAACTGCTTTCTATCAGCTCAAACGCTTTGGATGTCATCCTAAGGATGATATTTAAAAGCTATTTCAGGATTTCCTCAGTGTGCTATAACCAGTCCACCTGCTGCCCTCACCAGTGAATGTGGTAGGTGCCTTTATGTATGACTTTTCTGTTGTTGGCATTGTTCTGTGACTATAAAAACTTCATGTAACTTCTACATCTGCCCATGTCATTTGCAGTACACTGAGTCCATGTTCTAGGGCTGTGATCATTCATATTAGGTCATAATAAACACCTGCAATCTTTCTGGTGTGAGAGCTGTTGTTTGCACCCAAAGACATACCTTCCTTCTTAGCCCTAGCATGCTAATTTGAGGTAAGCTGTTGATTTTAATGTACTAGTTATCACCTCCCTATGGATAGATCATCTGGTGTGCACTAGGGTCATGCTTGGCTGAAACTGGTTGGCTGAAAAAATTGAGGACAGGTTTTAGAGCCGTGATCTTTCTAAAGACCATGATATTTCCTTTTTATTTCAAAGACTACACTTGAGTGTTGTGCCCCTTCCCCAAGCCTTCCAGCAATGTCAAATGAAGGTGTGTGGGTCACTTTCCTCAGTTCAGATGCTTAGCCCCACATCCAACCCTTTTTCTTAGAAATAATTGCTATAATCACTCATTATTTATAATATGGGAACAACTGCCCTAAGCTAAAGAAACTGGTCCAAAGAAAATGATTAAAATCATGGGATTCATAAATAAAGGCAGTCATATGACATTACTATTTGAAAAGCTCTACACCTTGTGCCAGAGGAAAATGGAACTAACTATGTGCAGAGTAATTAAGCTCAAAAACTTCCATATTTTATTATAAAAATACTGTGGAAATGAGGAAATACATATTCTAAGTGGTTTTGAAAATTAAATACTTTATTTCTTTCTAAAAAGCTATGAATTTTTCTTTAGCAAAGGTCCACACTTTTAATGATATTGACAAAGTTGTTTGTGTGCAGCCATTTATATACTTTCTTCCAACCTTATGTCTATTTTATTGAGAACTTTGACTTCCTACAATAATCCTCTCTATATTACAGCTATTAGACTTTATGCTACCTTAAAAATAACCTATGTAGAGTTTGAACTAATTTATTTTATTCTTTGTAACTCAGCTTCCTACTCTGTCTTTAAGAAGCTTAAAGCAGTCTTCTATTGTTTCTTCACCAACTCACCATCTTCCTGCCCTTGCTTGTTGGTTCTCTTTTTATTGACACGTAAGCTCACTGTGTCACCCAAACCAACATTTGCAACTTCTGGCTTCAGGAAATACTCCTGCCAGACTCTGGAGGGAGTGTAGGAGTTTTCCATTATCTTCAGCTCTTTCACTGAATATTATTGTAGCACTCACTATGTTGGTTTGAATTTGATTTACTACATAGTTCAGCGATTGGAAAAGCAGATATGAGTATGTCCATGATGATAGTACCATCTTAAGATACTTAAAGAATACTCAAACCCTCAACAGGTTTCTGTTCATGTGGCCTGTAATGAAACTGAGACAATATTTCTTAAACTATCTGGATATCCTAATATATGAATGGGCATGAAATGCACTGGAATCAATAGTAAATTCTCTGGGAATCTACAAATGGCCTGGGTAGCCAAGCAACACTTAACAATAATTGTTGGGTAAATAAGTTTGAGAATGCTGTCTTTAAATGTTGTCATAGATAATCTTGATTAGTATATAGTTATATACATTTTTATATACTAGGAAATGCTCACAATATAATTTTCTCTTTTCTTTTAAAATTATAGGACAGAATGAGCAATTGAACTACCTTAAACTGTTGATAAATAGCAACAAACTGATTATATGCAGACATATATAATTTGATCTAAAAAGTGAACAATAAAATCAACATTGCTCCTCTGTACCAAATAAAAGTAAAATATTTCTTTAAGTTAACATGACCATAAGAACACTGCCTTCATTTGCTTTTAGAAGATTTTAGTTTTAAACTATGTATGTATACTACTGTATTATATATGGTCATAAATTAACAAATACACACTGAAATATTTAAAATATGCACATCATATACATATAACTACATATCTCCATGTTTCTAAGATTTATTTCATTAAGTATGCATGTGTGTGCATGTGTATGTGTGTTTGTGTGTGTGAATGTACATGTGAGTGCAGAGTCTCAAGAAGGCTAGAAGTGAGTATCAGATTCTATGTGGCTATCAGCCACATGAAGTGGATGCTGAGATATGAAATCAGATCCTCTTGGTCCTCTGGAAGGTCAGAAAGTGCTCTTATCTACTGAGCAATCTCTTCAGCTATTGTTTTCATAGGTTTTGAGGCAAAGCGATCTCAATAAGTTTATAACAAACATACAGAGTGGCTGATGTTAGGAGTTAGCAAATGTGTACAGTGCTGTCTCTGGATCAGGCTATAATATTCAATAATTAATATCTTCTTTTATGACATATTGATTATATTCAGCTCAGTCTCAACTGGTACTTGAATAAAAACACTAATTTGATTTGACATATCAATTGAGAAAGTTATTGAACCAGAAATCAATCTCCCCTGATATCTCTGTCCTTGTATTCTATTCTTTGTGACAACAGATATAAGACAGAGATTCTTTTAAAATTTTCAATAATTTTTAACACATAAAATGATACCGCCAAGATAAAATAAATCATTTTAGTTTTATTCACTTAGTGTATTGATTCAAACAATGAATATTTTAGGAGTTAGTAAATACCAAACACTGTTTTTGAGGTGCGGTTTGTGACATTAGAAGGAAAAAATAAAAACATTTGTTCTTATAATACATGATCTAGGCTTCAGAATGATTAGAAAGGCAGTTAGTCAAGGTACACAAGAATTCCTGAACTAATTTTTAGGGAACCATAGCAATGAAGACATAAAATTATATAGGCAATTGGGTAGAGGTAGTCTTATTACATAACATACACAAAGGACTATATTTTTTAAAAAAGCTTTAAATCTAATAATAAATTATAATCACTCATTGAACTTTGAATGAGTCTTGTCTTGTAAACTATTTACTTTCCTTACCTATTGTTATAGCTCTTCGGAAAAGCATCTACCTTAATGTATGCCATATATTTCTCACTCTTCATACATGTTCTCATAATCTAACTATGACACTATAAATTATTTTCAGTGATGTTATAGGTGATTTTATGCATATATCCAAACAGTTGCTTATAAATCCTGTTTATTATAACTCACTACTACAATGAATATTTTTATTTGTTCTAGGATATATCTGAGGAAGCCAGAAAAATGTTTCCTCACATGGAGTTGTACTATAGACTGAAAGCCAGGGTCTGAGGCTTGTGAATGTGTTTACTTGCAGCATAACAGGAGCCCAAGTAGAATGGTTGCTTGAAGTTCAAGTCCAGGATAGTCTTACAGCAAGCTCTAGACTAACAAAAGCTATGGATTAGAACCCCATTTATTAAAGAAAATCTGTGCAAAATGATGGATTTTCCAATTGCTTTCTTTGGAATTGTAGGTTTTCCTGACTGAGGTATAAAATTCTAACACTGTCTAATATCAATCAATATTTAATTTTTGTATTCTATACATGAGTGCCTAGTCAAAATAAAGTAACTGAATGGAATACTTGAATACATTAGGGCAGGATTGTACAGTTGTGGCTATTAATGAGTTATCATCATCAGTAGGAGTACTTAAACAAATGCTGCAAGTTAGCAACGATGTTACTATAAAGTAGTATTAGAACATAGAAATTAAGAGACTGCAAGATGTGTCAAAATGTAAATTGACTGTCATATAAGCTCATTGAATTGAGTTTAGAGGTGAAAGGAGAAAATCAGCTCTACAAAGTTTTCCTCTGGTCCCCATACATCTACTATAGTTCACATATGCACACAAAGAGGTATCACACATTCATTTGTACATACATATTAGTAGGCAGACAAGCAGGTGATTTAAATAAAATAAATAAATATTAAATAAATGTGAATTAGTTCAGTATGAAGTTCAGCTGAAAACATTACCTTACATCAGAAATGAAATATAATTTTAAGCCAATGGTGCCAGTTATTTGAAGAAAAGTGCTCCCACAAATTCTGAATGTAATTCAGGAATGGAAGCTTGGTCACCTTGAGAGCTTAAGGCATGTGAGCACGATACCTGGTCTTCTTAGTCTTGTAGTGAGAGCACACATTGCAGCTCAGTCTCCATGTGGCTCCAACAACTAGAGCAGAGTGGGGTCGGGGCTTCTGTCACTAAAGCTCTTGTCTGTCTGTGGAATCTGTTCTTCAACTAGGCGCTTGTTTGGCCTCAGTGTGAGAGGATATCCCTAACCCTGGAGAGACTTGATGTGCCAGGATGAGTGATTGCAGAGGATAAGGGGGGAAGGAGGGGAGGGACTCTGTGAGTGAGGAGCTGGGAGGTGGGGGCAGCAGTAGGGTTGTAAAATGAGTAAATAAATGGAGAAAAATAAATACTGTGATAGCAAAGCTATTTCAAAGTATTTGATTATATGTAGTTAAGTAGAAGTTTAAAAGCAATCACCACCAGAGTGGAGACTCAGACATAGCTAATATCAAAGGGTTTGTATTTATTTATTTGGTTGGTTGGTTTGTTGTAGGCTTTTTCTATAGCAGGCAAATTAGCATCAAGGGACAGCTTAGCAATTCAGAGTGTATATTTTTCTCACAGCGTACCCAGTACCTATGTCAGTATCCAGTACCTATATTAGCTGGCTCACAATTGCTTTTAATCCACTACCAGGAGAGGTCATCAATTCTGAACACAAAGGCGCCTGCACTCATAAGCACAAACCTACAGACAGGTGGATGTGCTAGTAAAAGTAAAAGTCACCCAGGGAGTGTCTCCGCACTAGGTACAGCATCAGATAGTGCTTGAGCACTAGGGACAGTTCCAGGCACTGCTTCAGCACAAGGGACAGCACCAGGCAGTGCTCTCTGTCCTGAGCTATCCACAAGAGATGTGAAATTATAAATAGCTGTGCTGAAAATAGCACACACTTTCCAACTCGAAAACTAGATCACTGACTATTGATCACTAATGGGACAAAATTAGAGAGTGTCAAATTCTACTGAGTTATTTTGAGTTAATATAAAGGACTTTCTGGTCTCATTTCTAGAGAACATTTTCTCCTTTGATTTTAATCTAATTTTACTTTTGTCTTTGTTGGTGCTTCAACTTAAATTCAAGGTCTTTGAGCATACTAAGCAAACATTCTATCATTAAGTTGTATCTCCAAACCCTGATTTACAGACAATTACTTTAAAAACAGTAAAACTTCTTTGCTTCTGGTTCTTATACATGGTATTTTAAACAAAACTTAGAAAATAGCAGAGATGCTATTTGATCTACAATTTTTCATTTCAAAGGAATTATCCAGTAGGCTTCTGGAGAATTATTTTAAAAGAATAATGATTTTGTTTTCTTAAAAAGCACATGCTATTCAGCACGTAAACTGATACTTTGCTGTTAGTAACATGAAGAGGTACTGATGAAACAAAATTTATATAATTGGCTTGCATTCTCACTCCCACTTTCTGTAATTAAGAATGATAGTGAATGCTAACCAATTTCAGGTGAGTTACAGAAAGGAAGGGACAAAGAATGAGGTAAGAGATGTGGCTACCAACCATCAAGGTGTTCCCCAAGACCCTGACCTCATTCTCAAGGATCTTTTCTCATCTTCCCTTTAATGTGTTCTCACAGCCCATCCAATGTTGTAGCCAAGCCTTTATATTTGCTGGTCTATAGCCTCTAATGATCGTGTTTAATTTCTGCTGGCTTCCTTTGCTACTATTTGTCTCTTTAAAACTTTTGTTCAGTTTTATAAGATTCCAGATTCATTGTTTTCTTGATAGAAAAAAATCTAATACAGAGCCTAAAGAAGAGAAATCTAATAGAAAGGTTAATAAAAAAAATGTGGAATAGTCAGGGTTTTGTTTTGTCCAGGGGAAGTTTACCTCTGAAAGACTGGTGATGTCTACTTAAGAAAAACATTTCCCAGAAATTTTATATTCAATTCCTCATATATTTCCATCCCACAAGGTTCTTCTACTTCTTCCTTAGTTTAAGGTGGCAAATGTCTACTGGCAAGGCTTTCAAATGTCTCTGTCACTTGAAATTTGATTCCCAGGGAGAGATCTAATTCCCATTAAATAGTCCTTCCATTCAACAAATATTTAGAGCTGGGGAGATGATTTAGACAGTTGAGCTATTTCTGTAGAAGCAGGAAGTTTTGAGTTCAGATCCCCAGAACATTCTTAAATATCAGATATGACACTGTGTATCTGTAATCCAAAGACGGGGAAGGTAGAGACTAGGGGATTTTGGTTCTCACTGGTCAATCAGCCTAGGGAAGGAGCTCCAGATTCAATGATAAACACTAGCATTCCTTCTCAAAGCACACAGAAAAGTCCTTGTTCACAATATGCCAAATACACAAGTGATCCCTGGATCATGGACAACATGTATAAATCATATGCCTGACTTATGATACCCACCAGGGAAAGGAGGTCCTATTAGTCAATGTTCAGTCTTAGGAGGTTAGTATAAACTGTTGTATAAGTCAATTGCAGTTTAGTAGTCTCTGCACCAGCAAGCAAAGTTTATATGCAAATTAGGGCCATTGTTATAGTTTCAGGCATCCATCCTGGATTCTTCAGGAGGAAGGACTTCAGCTCTGCTGTCTCAAGTTGTAGCACCATACAGCTTGACTCTAAGTGTCTCTTTCTGGGGGATTGCTTTGGAAAATTCCCTGAAGGGAATGCATTTTCTTTTCTGGTCATTTCCTAACTTTCTATGCACAATGCATGCCACTACCTATAGCCATGGCTCATCTTTCATTTAAATGTGAACCTCATGTCAGCACCTCAAAGAGGAGCCTGAATACTTAATATCCATTTTCTCAAAATAACATTTCTAAGATATTTTCTGACTTTTTATGACTTCTTTCATTTCTTTTCTTTCAGTCAAGTAGCTGGACCTGACATGTTGACACACCCAGAGTCATATCTCTGGCCCTGGATTCTGGTTCCAAGTTCACTGAAATAATGTCCACTTTGGGATTTAAAAATCTATGAGGAAGTCATAGATTTTAATACATAAATTTTAATAGATATATTAAAATAATTAGCTACATTTAGGAGATATGCTACAAAAGAGGAAATACAAAGTGCATCAAAGACAGATAACACCAGGGAGTGTGTGGGCACAGCTTACCTGAGGATGCAGCTGGGATGCTCCGAAGGCACTTACCAAGATCTTGGCACATCTGCTCAAGCAAGTGATGGCATTTCAGGTTCTTGAGATAAAGATTTATAATTTCTTTTACTTAGATTCTAGCCCTGCAGCACACTACTTTGAGAAGGACAAGTCAAATTCATATACACAATAGATTGTCTTTAGATTGGTTTCCTTCTGTCCTTCATCAAACAGTCTCAGTATTCTGCTTTTCAAACTGTTTGGAAACATTCCAGGATTAATTTACATACATACATACACACACACACACACACACACACAAATGTACACACACATGCACTCACGTGGGCACACACATATCATTCATGTTTCAACTTTGACACAGTACCTTGTGTAAATGAGTTTTATACTGTTGTATTAAATAACTAAGTTTGTCATGTTATAAAGTGAAAAAGGTTGTTGGAAGTTATGGTTTGGAAAATGATAGGGTATGGTGGATTGTCTCTGCTGCTGTTATGCTTGTAGACAGGCAGCAATCACTGCAGAGAGCTTGTTGGATACCACATAGCAACCAGACTAAAAGAGAAAGAAGGGAACTGGGGCCCTGCCCTCTTCCTCTTCTGGGAAGAATCTTGATTCTCTTCATTACTAATGCCACTCTAAAGCCGAAAATAGTGCCTGGCAGATAGAGATAATCAATAAAAATAGTGTGAATAAATGAACACATAAGTTTTGTAAAATGGGAAAATGACCGTGGGCTATAGGATTCCACAAAACCTGAGTTTTCCCTTCACGTGAACTCTTCTCTGGTAAGTTTTCATAGACAAACTCATTTCCTCAGACAAACTCATTTCCTCAACATGTTTGGTGATAACTTATTGAAATGTTTACTAAGATGTTCTTAGAACATTTATATCCACACTTGTATCACAAACAAAAATATTAACTGGGAGGAATTTACAATTACTCTATAGTTTGAGAGGCCATGTAATCATGACATACTCCACCATTATAGCAGTGCTATAAGGCAAGACAAAACAGTCATGTTACCTCAGCTTGAGTGGACATTGGACATGCTTGTTCCTGCATTAGTCCTTGACCTAAGCTTTCCTTAAAGCAAGCTTGAGAATAATTTCACTATAAATTGTTCTTCTGAAGTGTTTCTAAACTACATCCTAGCCTTTTGTTAGTTTTAGATTCCATAGTTTGTCTTTATTCCAGACATGTACTTTTTAAATTTCCCCCATCAAGAAAGTGGCATCTCTGCTTGGAGACTCCATGGGAAAGCAGGATCCTGATTTCACTGGTATCAGAAAGAGCTGGTATGATCTCAGATAAAATTACTCATGCTAGCTGAAAACTATTCTCTGAGAACCACTTCCTCCCTAACACAGGCCACCATTTTCAAAGTAGCCCATACCAGTGCTGAGCATCCTTCCAGCCTCAGTTGTCCTGTGACTTTGCTGAAATTGTCTGATACAAGTTTTGTTTTGAGAGCTCATATTACATAGAAGGAATTTAAGAACTGGGGTAGTAGAAGGAAGATAATTTTGTGTTATAAGTACTCATTTATCCAGTAATAACAAAAATCAGCCCTTTTGAGAATTATACATGTAAAGCCTTCCATACAGATTATGTCTGACATAGTATAAGTGTAGATTAATTATTAACTAATCTAATAAAATAAACCAAATACCAGTATGTGAATATTTATTAAATTTGAATGTTTGGGGAATTGAAGATAAAGCTTATATTCTCAAAATTATTTGAAAGTTAAAATAATTGAGCATTTAAGACTAATACAGAGAGATGCATTTTTTTCTTCAATAGACTGAGAGTTCCCTAGCAGCACCCTCAGGGAATGCTAGAATGACCCAATAAAAATGAAGTTGTTACAATTACTCTGAATTGATTGATACAAGGGACTTTGGGAATAATAAAATGAGATGACAACAAAATTAATTAGTTTTCTGTTCATCTGATTTGCACAGTATCATTGTCATCTCAGTTTTTGTCAAATATTTTGGTCTCATCAAAATCCCTGGGAGAAGTGCTATGAAAGATACCCTCCAAAGGTCTACTACATTCTCCCATCAGCAGTGAACAGAGGCATACAGAAAATGGAAGTTTGAAAATCAAGATTGTTCCTTGTCGAATTCACTGAGATTGATGGCAGTGTTATCTCAATAGACACTTTCAAAGTATCACAATTCATTTTTCAATTATAACATTTTTATTATTTGAAAAATTTATATATGCTTTGTTTTTATTTATTCTTTAGAATTTTATACAATACATTTTGATCATTCTGTTTCCTTTCTCAGAACTTTTATGAGACCTCTCCACTCTATACTCACCTAACTTCATGTTCTTAAATACAAAAGCAAAAACTTAAACATCACAGTGTGTGCATAGACACATATATACATGTGTGCATGTGCGTGCATGTTCTCTCTCTCTCTCTCTCTCTCTCTCTCTCTCTCTCTCTCTCTCACACACACACACACACACACACACACACACACACACTGCTCTGAAGCCAGAGGTAGTAAGCATTGCCAAGGAAACTGTTTGCCAGATACAACAGGGCTGATGAACATAAGGATTCACAGAGACTGAGACAGCACAAACAAGAACCACCGAAACTCAAGCAAGCTACAACAATATCCCAGCTTGGAGAAGAGAAAATGTGAACAGTTGAACAATGTCCTAGCCCTAGCCAAGAACCTATGTGCACACAATGTTTCTTGATCATGTGTATCCCTGATTCTTTCCCCTAACTCCTCCCAGTTCCACACCTCAGTTTTCACCTTTATGTCAGCACCCTCTTCTTGGTCTCTTAAATAGCCAATAAAGGTCAATCTGTGCTGCCCAGATACGCATGGGTGTGAGGCCATCCACTGTCAACAATACAGGAGCAACCACGTTAAAGAAAACCAATATATTAGAGCAGCCATCAACTATCAGTGTTTTCTTTGTTCCTTGAAATGTTCAGCTTGTGTGATGCCTAGGGAGAAATTAGTGAGAAGTCATCCAAATTTACCTTTAAATTCTTCTACTCTTCAAGCTTTCTCTCTGTGTTGACAGAATAACCTGGCTCTGTAGCACCATGTTACATGCTGATTTCTAAGAAACCCTGATGCTAGGCTTCTTGTAGTAATTTTACAATTCTCTTACACAAACAAAATTGTGACTCAGAACTCCATGTAATAATTCTTCCTCTTCACCTGCAATTACAGATGATAGCTGTATGCTAATTTTTACTCTATACAATATTCTTCCAACACTAAAAAGAAGCAATATAAAAAAAAAATCTTCTCTCAGCAATTTTAACTCCAATTTCAGGGCTAAACTTACATTTATAGAGTCTCTTGCTAGGCAAGGCTGCAATTATTTTTTCTCTCTTGCATATTTCATTTTCAAAAGGTTTCACACCATTTAAAGTCCATGAATAATTGTTTTTAAATGTCCAGGTTGGTGTAGTCACCTGGCATAATTACAAACTGTGTGAAAGTGGTCTGAGTGGACAGCAGTCTGAGTACCAAGGCAAGCTCTATGACTCAGCAATTGTGTTGCACTGGCTAGTTCTCTGTTCACTGTGCTTAAAATTTCAGGTGATTAAATCCTTAAAAAGCATTTTGGCATCAGGTGATTCAATCTCATCAGGTAATTTTAAAGCTTTAGAAGCATTATCCCATAAAAGCATTTGAATATCTTTGATGTTATTGTATCACAAAGAAATTATTTCTCCAGCATATAAATATGCCACCTCTAGAATGGGCCCCATCTATCGATATTACAATATGACAGTAACCAGACGCCTCTTATAGGCCAAGCCAAGGAATCTGCTATTTGTCACTAAGCAACGTTCAGAAGCAAGTGCTGCTTTCTATTATTATGCAAAATGCATTCAGGACCAGGAAGGCACACAGAGAAAATTACTCCTCTAGTGAGATATTTTGACACAGGAAGTCTTTTTTCTTCAAAGATGAAAAGCACTGTGTCACTCACTTCTAATTACTGCCTGATTTCTGAGAGTGTAGAGAAGCCAATACTCTGTGGTAACGTCAGAGAGCCTTGAGAACACATATGGTTGTGGACAGTGTCTCAGACCTCAGCCATGTTTGTGGCCCTGAATGCAGAGGTGATTTTTAATTGTAACTATTAATCTTCTTTAAAGAGAAGAAAGGACATTTTCTCTTCTGCTTCTCTGCTATTTCATCTTGGTGTCAATGGAGACCTTTCTCATCTTCTGAGACGCCTGTGGCATTAAAGTGTAATGATTGCCCACATTTGCACAGCAGAAATCAATCTAAGGAATTGTAAACTTATTAAACATTAAAGTAAATCTTTCCCTTCTCAGTGTTCTCGATTAACATCCCTAACCAAATGTGGAGGCTAAACAGAGGCACAAAATTACTCGTCAGTTATGGAAACAAATTCTAAAAGCTAAAGTCCTGACCAGGAGCTGTGAGGAGAGAAGGTTCCCACAGAGAGTACATAGCGTCACTCATATGCAAACCCTGGGTATCACTGAAGGACCTGTTTAACCTGTATAAGCAGAAAAATTCTCAGACAAATGAAAGAAGGGTTACATTGGATTGTGGCAAAAGGCAGTCTTGGCCAGTAAATCAATTTCCAGACTTGAGCCAATTTTCACATTCAGAACCCCTTGAATGAAGGGGTGGCTAGGTTCCTCTGAGGGAGGATCTTGATAAGATACCTAAAGGTTTTGCTGTTAGGGAGTGGGGTATGCAGAGATATTCTTTCTAAGTTGAAGGATAAGTTATTGCACCTGGCCCCTCCCACCACCAAGAGAGAAAGAAGCACAACGTTTAGTGGGTCTATTTGGATTCTGGAGACAGCACATTCCTCACTTGGGTGTGCTACTCAGGCCCATTTACCAAGTGATTCGGAAAGCTGCTAGCTTTGTGTGGGGCCTGGAACAGGAGAAGGCTCTTCAACAGGTCCAGGCTGCTGTGCAGGCTGCTCTACCACTTGGACCATATGATCCAGCAGACCCGATGGTACTTGAGGTGTCTGTAGCAGATACAGATGCTGTTTGGAGCCTCTGGCAAGCCCCTGTAGGTGAATCACAGAAGAGACCATTGGGAATTTGGAGCAAAGCTCTACCATCATCTGCAGACAACTATTCTCCCTTTGAAAAACAGCGCTTGGCCTGCTATTGGGCCTTAGTGGAAACTGAATGTTTGACAATAGGACACCAAGTTACTATGTGACTTGAACTACCCATCATGAGCTGAGTGCTATCAGACCTTTCAAGTAATAAAGTAGGATGTGCACAACAGCAGTCAATTATCAAATGGAAGTGGTATATACGTGATCAGGCCAGAGCAGGTCCTGAGGGCACAAGCAAGTTACACAAAGAAGTTGCTCAAATGCCTATGGATTCCACTCCTGTTACAATGCCATCTGCTCCCAAGCATGCACCTATAGCGTCATGGGGTGTTCCCTATGATCGTCTGAATGAAAAAAAAGAAGACTAGGACCTGGTTTACTGATGATGGCTCTGCATGTTATGCAGGCACCACCCAGAAGTGGACAGCTATAGCATTACAACCCCACTCCTGGTACCAATTTGTCCTAGTCAGGGTTTCTATTCCTCCCCCTGCCCCCCAAAAAAGGAAGCCAGTAAGAAACATCACTCCGTGGCTTCTATGTCAGCTCCTGCTTCCTGACCTGCTTGAGTTCCAGTCCTGACTTCTTCTGGTGATCAACAACAATTTGTAAGTAAGCTGAATAAACCTTTTCCTCCCCAATTTGCTTCTTGGTCATGATGTTTGTGCAGGAAAAGAAACCCTGACTAAGACACCAGACATTCTGTATTACCTTGAGTGAAGGACACAGAGCCTCTGTTGAGGGGCTTGATAATGGAGCTATTGATTAGGGTGAGGTCACAGGAATTTTTTTCCCTTGGAAACTATCTATTGATGATGGAGTTACTGAAACTTTCTGTACTATTTTTCTCCTTATTTTATTTTTCCTCTGAAGGAAAAGAATAAGGAATATACACCTGATACATTCCCAAAGAATACTAGGAGGACTTGCCATCATCCTGTTGCCATTTGTTGATCTGTCTTTTCCAGTTCAAGTACATTTTACTACATTTATTTAACTGTGTCTTAAACAGGCATAATGGATTTACCCACTAAGGATGTATGTGCACATGTGTGTGTGTGTGTGTGTGTGTGTGTGTGTGTGTGTGTGTGTGTTTGTGAGAGAGAGACAGAGAGACAGAGACAGAGAGACAGGGATAGAGAGAGAGACAGAGACAGAGAGAGCACACCTGCCTACTGGAAACATCAAGAGTTGGAAGCAGGTACACTCTTAAGAGGCAGGCATTATTTCACAAAGGGTCTCATTAATCTAGAGAACACATCATAACTAAGACTTGGGAAATAATCAGTTTCAGACAGAGAAGAACACTTATAGGATACGTGGCATGGACACATGAATAGGATCACTTGTGCATCTGCCGTTGTGATTCTGAGTGACCTATAAATTACCCAAGTATCTTCTTCTCTCAACAGGTTCTATGATGCAACTCATCCAACAGTCTTGACTAAGTCTAGGGACAAGTTTGTTTTATGCCAATTTCCAAAGGCATGACTCTGAAACTCTAATTTATCTGTTGTAAAAACATTAGCTTTCATTTAGTGAATGATTATTCTACTATGATAATGAGGATAGGGTGTTCACTCTTTCTTAAATCCACAGATCTACATTATGAAAAACATACCATGTCACATTCTAAAGAAACGAAGGTGTGCCCAGGAATATTATGTATGGGCTAAGTTATCAGTCTGAGGAGCTGATTGTGGGTAGGATGATTGACAGCCAGACCATAACCACTTTCTTTTAATTGAAAACATTTTGGACTCTTACTCCAGGTCTAATTTACATCCTAATTCAAACTTCCAGTTTTTTCACCTAAGCAAATGAAATGTCTCCCAAATACTATGTTTGAGCCCAATTTTTACCCTTCAAGGTAATCGGCTCACACCAGATTCTCTTTGGCTTATTTTTGAGACATGATCTCTCAATGCACTCAGAGCTCAGAGATTTGCTAGGCCA
>JADRCD010234190.1:0-22217 GCA_019843815.1 Montemys delectorum
TAGACTTGGGCGTAGTTATTATTAAGAGTTCTCTCACTGTAAACAGACTGATTTTTGTATGTGTGCATTTTAGATAGCTGATACAGTGCTCAATGATGATGACATTGGTGACAGCTGTCATGAAGGCTTTCTTCTCAAGTAAGAATTTTACTTCTTTTTCTGAATGCTAAGTAAAGCAGATAAAAATCTTAATGCTCGGGCTAGCAAGATGGCTCAGCAGGTAAGAGCGCTGACTGCTCTTCCAAAGGTCCTGAGTTCAGATCCCAGCAACCACATGGTGACTCACAACCATCTGTGATGAGATCTGACACCCTCTTCTGGTGCGTCTGAAGACAGCTACAGTGTATTATGCCGGAGCAAGCAGAGGTCCTGAATTCAATTCCCAGCAGCCACATGATGGCTCGTGGCCATCTGTACAGCTACAGTGTACTCATACACATAAAATAAATAAATAAATCTTAAAAAAAAAATCTTAATGCTCACTCATGACAAGATTTAGAGGAAAAAATGGTAGTAAACATACTTCCTCCTATTATTTAGTGGCAGTGTTACACATTTGAGCTTACACGTGTTGTTCTCACTCATACAGTAATGGCATATCTGACATTATTCTTCCCACAGTCTAAAAAGACTGAGTTTCCATAGTACCCAGAGAAGTTCTGGTCTGTGTTTGGGTCTGGTTTCTTGCAATTCTCATTGAGTATAACCCTTAGGAACCTATCAAGTTGAGTTGCTTTGTAAATTCTTGTGAATTCTTTATGTCTAGAAATGGAAATCATTCATATTTTAGACTGACATTTTTCATCTTCCTGTGTAATTTAACATTTAAGAACATGGACTCTAATACCATTCAACTATGTTACAACTGGGAAAACTTGGTGGAGCTACCCCAAGCAGTACCTCCATTTTCTTACCTGTGAAATGTGAACAGGGATAACTGACAGCTAGTTTATTGGGTCCTTGTAGGCACCAAGTGACATGGATAATATAAAGCAGCTAGGACAGTGCTAGGCACATGAACTCACCCGGGAGCCAGGAGCCAATGCGTCCTGTTATATTTGCTCTCAGAAAGACAGTAAGTGGAATAGCCAGTACTGACGGAGCAGCTGAGTGAGTGTTCCACACGTGTGCCTCATCTCCTGTCGGAGTCTCCTTTACACTTGCAGACTGTCACCAGCAACAGGAGAGAAGTGAAAAAGGATTTTGTTAAAGTGTTTACTTCTGTGTCGCATTTCCCTTCCTTTAAACTCACAATGAAATACCAGGTGAACGTGCTTAACATCAAGGCCTGGATGCTTGACTCAGAAGCACTTGAGAGTTAGCTGGTGCCAGCCACTCAGACATTGTTTTAAGTGTCCTTTCTCTTTAAAGAAGTCCCTATAAAATAATACCATTTATATCCTAACTGGGGTGTCTTTCTCCTTAGAATGTATTTAATTTTACGTGTGTTTGAATACCTGCATATGCGTATGTGCACCGTATTTATGTGTGCCTGGTACCTGCAAAAGGCAGAAGAGGGCTTTGGCTTTCTTGGCACTAGATGGGTGTGAGTCACCATGTGGGTTCTCTGCAAGAGCAGCAGGCGCTCTTCAGCAGGGAGCCATCACTCCAGCCTCGAGTTCTCTTAAGATGATATGATATCCAGGAAAGGTCCCTTGAAAATGCAAGGTTTGACACGAATAAAAGATGGCAGCAGCGTGCAGATGGCTTTGGTGTGTGTTCACCCGGCTAACCTTGTGAAGCTGTAACCCTGCCAGTGTTTTCATTCCCTACAGTGCCATCAGCTCCCATCTGCAGACTTGTGGCTGTTCTGTCGTAGTGGGCAGCAGTGCAGAGAAAGTAAATAAGGTAATGCATTCTACAGTTCTCATCACGAGCATATCATGAACTACCATTTAATAGTAGGCTGCGATTGAAATAACCCAGTAGTGTATGGAAGCAGTGTGAGTTACCGAATTCCTCTCACACCCTCTAGCAGAACTGACTCTAATAGAATGAGTAAGAATTCAATTACCACATTAATTTGGATAATCCATTACTCCTAGTTGTATCATAGATTGTTTTGAGAAAAATATTTAAATGAGATTTTTCTTTTTTTTTTTTTTTTTTTTTTTTGTTAGAGACAGGGTTTCTCTGTGTAGCCTGGCTGTCCTGGAACTCACTCTGTAGACCAGGCTGGCCTCGAACTCAGAAATCTGCCTGCCTCTGCCTCCCAAGTGGTGGGATTAAAGGCGTGCGCCACCACCGCCCGACAAGATTTCTCTTTTTTGAGACAAGGTCTCACTATATTTTGTCTGGGCTGGCCTGCAACTCACTGTGTAGATCAGGCTAGTCTGAAACTCACCACAGTCCACTTTCCTCATATACCCAACTATAGAGATTAAAAGTATACACCATATTGCCTGGCCTTTAAATGAGATATTTTTCTCCTCTTTCCAATTGTTGGTTTTTATTCCTGTATGAATTTACCTACTAAACAACTTGTTATGTGAGGACATGACAATTTGGATATGTCAGGTATAGGAAACTGTACTGATGAATATTACCATGAAGTATAGAGTGACTACACACCGCAGCTTTATATTGACAAATACTTGAAGTCACAAAAGCAGGTAGTATAAAATAGCTAACCAGATGACTCATTCAGCTTCTGGAGGTGATTTCTACAAAATCTGTGAGTTTATACCATGGAAATAATGGGGCGAGGGGCCAAGACATGTGATCAAATATTTCCAGAGGGCTCGTGCTAAAAGACAGTGGCCATCTTTATAGTCACTAAGGACATATAAAGACATATTCATATCAACTGGAACAAACCTAATTTCTTTTTAAATGTTTTACATGGAAATAAGTTAGGGGTGGTTATTTTCATTACAAAGTTACTCATCTTTTTCTTTTTTTTTTTTTTTGAGAGCCAGCCCGTGTACTTATATGAACTTTAATTTGCTAAATTTACAATTCTCATTCAGTCATTTATGACAGAATACTAGACCTCTCATTATATTTTAGCTAGGCATTTAGAGCTGTTATGCATGACCCTAAAAAGTAGCTTTCCACTTGAGATGCTGAAGGCCTTGGGTTCCATGGGGGGGGGGGGGTCATCTTGGTTGGCTTTAAGAAAAGAGAAAGGCTCCATTGTTTGGGCTTCATTTACTAAATATTTTTTTCATCTTTCATCTTCCTTTAGGTTGAGTAGCTTGTCCTTTATCGTTTCATTTCTGAGGGACAAGTTGCCATTGCTCTTGTTGAAAAGCGCTGTCTTGAAGCTGTGTCAGGCTGTGGGCAGTCCCAGCACAGCTGCACAGCTGGCTACTTTTCCCTGTACAGCTCCTAGGCCACTCTTCCTACTGGCTGCACTTTCTAAACCCACCATTCATTTTTCCCCAGGAAACTGAGTAGGGTTTTCTCTGTGGAAGTTTTTGGGCAGTCCCTATTGCCGCTTTGCATCAGACGATAGATAGTTCCCTCACTGGAACTCGTGGTTTATTCTCTCAAGTGGTCTGCCCACTCAAAAGGCAGTTGGTGCTGGATAGAGGTATGCCGAGTATTGCACTAGGCTGTGACTGCTCACTCAGATGAAGGTCTCATGGCCAAATACAGTTGAGAAAGAACAAAGAGTATTCACTTAGAGAGCAACAATAGTTACTCGAATGTAGCAAGTTCTGAGATACCATGCAGTTGATTGACCAGCTACTTCCTAAACTGACCACAGGATCCCTTTGTAAGCAGCATGTGCTCTGACCCGTGCCCTGCCAAAGGATCGTCCTTACTTGGGAACTGTTGCAATGATAGCAACAAAAATTCCTGTTTAAATTTATTTCGTAAGCAAGCAGTGGTCTTTTGACTTCACATTTCATTGCTGAATCTTTTCTTCTCTAGATAGTAAGAACACTGTGCCTTTTTCTGACACCAGCAGAGAGGAAGTGCTCCAGGCTATGTGATGCAGAATCAACCTTTAAATACGAATCGGGGCTCTTTGTCCAAGGCTTGCTAAAGGTACCCTTGCCATTCATTCATTCATTCATCATGTGTGAAGCAACAAGTAGAAATGAGTTTTACAAATAATTCCTGAGAGTCTTTGTAAAGTATATTGTTAGCATTTAATGTATCATACTTTTAATTGTCTGGGGACTGGTTTGTTTTCGTTGTTCTGAGCATAAAGTGTATGTGTTAGGGATTTATAGTTAGTATCACCCATGAAATACCATGGGATAATATTTATATTTCACTTGCTTCCCTCTAGCTATGTGTCTAGCCTCGGTGTTTTCTTTTTAAATACTTGCTTGAATCAGATTGAGCCTCTGAAATGGTAATGTTTCTTTTGCTTACTGAGTAGATATGAATATGTACCATACTTACTCATTTTAAGAAATTAAAATGTCTCTTAAAACATATGCAAATATCTGTTTCTAGTACTTATATTTTTAATTTTTAGATTAAATTTGGTTTGTTTTTTTTTTCTTTTTTAAGCAAACTAGATAAGTATAAATTAACATTTTTTTTTTTTTTTTTTTTTTTTTTTTTTTTTTGGTTTTTCGAGACAGGGTTTCTCTGTGTAGCCCTGGCTGTCCTGGAACTCACTCTGTAGACCAGGCTGGCCTTGAACTCAGAAATCCGCCTGCCTCTGCCTCCCAAGTGCTGGGATTAAAGGCGTGCACCACCACCCAGCTAACATTTTTTCAGTAATTAAGTGGAAACAAAATTTTTTCCAGCAAGCTCTAGGTTTGATTGAGAGACCCTGCTTCAAAAAGAATAAGATGGAAGTTATTTATCTCCATCAAGGAAAATTCCAAACATCAACCTCAGGCTTTACATGCAGGCATCCAAACGTGAGTGTGTGTGTGTGTGCGCGCGCGCGCGTGTGTGTGTGTGTGTGTGTGTGTGTGTGTGTGTGTGTGTGTGCATGTGTGTTCATACATATGTACATACATACATACGCACATGCATATACACACAGCCATAAGGAAACTGCTGTTTATGATCACTGCATGGTTCTCTCATAGTTATTCTTAAGGGTGTAAGCATAGCAAAATAAAACACCAAAAGCAATACTGTTGTAGGTACCCTAAATAAACCTGCATATTCAAGGAGCATCCCTACTTCTGTGATGCAAAAACTGTCCCCATCTACAGATCTACAGCCAGCATTGTACCAGATAGGGGCCCTGAAGTCACTTATCGGGAGGAGAGACAAGATAATAATGTCAACTTTCACGGCTTTATTCAGGCCTTGTGTCATAAGTAAAAAAGAGAACATAGACTGTGGGCTGAGGCTTTACCTTCATGGAAGAGTGCTTGCTTAGCATGCCTGATGCCCTAGACCCCCCCCTAAATGACAAAGTCAGTCAGTTGCAGGATGTATAGGCCCCCCCCCAAAAAAAATTTTTTTTTGGATACCAGAAATGAAATTGCTGAGAACAAGAAACAAAGGGAGTGATTACACTTCTAGTAGCTACAGATGAAAGAGCCCCGTAGATGGAGTGACTGACGTCCTCTGGGACAGTTATAAAATGGAAGAAGTAAAAATGGACAAATGCAGGAAAGACATCCAGTACCCATGACTGAAAGACTGCTGCTGAAATGCCTGTCCGACCCAGAGTTCTCTGCAGACTCGGAACAGCTCCTCTCTAGATGTGAAGATGTTCTTAACAAAACTAGAAAGAAGCACCCCTCGGTTTGCTGCCCTTTGGACCTGCAGTGTCCCCAGAGGCTCACATGCTATGTTGAACATTTCATCTTAGCTGGTGCCACTGTTGGGAAGGGATGGAAAAGCTACGAACTGTAGCCTGGTTGAGATGTCTCTCATTAAGTCACTGGGCGTGCCTATGAAGGGTACAGGAGGAACCTGGCCTACACCCTCACCCCTCTCCATCCAGGCTCTCTCTCCCTGTGCACCTGGCCGCAGTGTTCTGCCTCTCCATCCAGGCTCTCTCTCCCTGTGCACCTGGCCGCAGTGTTCTGCCTCTCCATGAATCCAAAGTAAGGTAGACTATGCCTGTAGACTGAAACAGTGAGTCAGAAGAGACATTCCTCTTTAAAGCTGCTTTTCTGGGTGCTTTGTCATGTTAATGGAATCTGATCAGTATAGACCTTGAGCAGGCAAGGCAGTCTGTGTAGAAACATCAAAGCTGGTAGCAAAGAAGCGCCTAACTTCACAACAGACACTGATGGAACTCAGAGACCCAGAGTGGAGTCCTCGAGTTACAGTGATGGAGCTCTGATGGTTACAGTAAGAATGTACATCAGAGATACAGAGCTCTCTTACAGTGGTGCTCTGGGAGAACTGGACATCCTGTGAAGAAAAGCCAAAGTGGCTCATTCTCACCAGACACAGATCGAGCTAGATGAGATGCTTAAACCTGAGATCCTATTCACAAGCTATTAGAAGAAAACTTAGGAGAAACAATTCAACATGTCCATCTGGGAAAAAGGTTTTTTGTAGTTGTTGTTTTTATTTTTTTAGTATATCCCCCCAAATCATAAACAACAAAACCCACACTTGACAGATGACATCACACTGCAAAGCTTTTACACAACCAAGAAAGCAGCCTGCAGAGTGCTGTAATAGCTAGCCCATAGGAGGAGAAAAGATATTTGTGGGCAGTTCATCACACAGGTCAATATAAGTACCTCAGCATAAAATAAGCAAGTACTGATGGAGTAGACATCTCCAGAGAAGACATGAAAATAACTGAGATACGAAGCAGTGCTCAGCATTGCTGCACACATGGTAAATGCAAAGCCATGCTGAGATGTTACCCCACTTAGATGGGTATTATCAAAAAACAACAACAAGGGACAAATGCTTTCAGGGATATAGGGAAAGTGTACTTGTCACATCTTGGGGGAATTTAAACTATTAATTTGCTGTTCAAGAGGACAGGATGGCAGTTTAAATTAAAAAACCAGAAGTGGTAGAGCAGTCAAGGTTCAGCGCTATGATAAATGAGCAAACAATTAGACATTTGAACCAGCCATCTCACTATTGGACAAGTCCTAAAAGAAATGGATAGGTATATGGATGAAGCCCAGGCACCTTCATCTGTATTGCAGCATGAGTTACCATAGCTGGCATGCAGAACCAACCTAAATGCCCATGCGCAAATGAATGTGGCACATATCCACAGTGGAGTGTTTCATCACACCATGGAAAGTCAGTTGTGATAAATGAAACAAGTCTGGCACAGAAAGATAAATGCTGCACGTTATCACTATGTGTAAAACCTAAAACGTTTATCTCATACAAGTAGAAGGCAAATACAGAGATTACCAGAACTTAGAAGAAGTGTTGGGGAAAAGCTGTAGAGTAGCTTAGGGCTGAATAACTAAGATAATACCTAAAATAACTAAAAGAATAGCTTACAATGTTCTGTAGCACTGTGGAATAATTGTGACAGTTTATTGTATTTTTCTGGTTTGTGTATGGGGGAGAGGGAAAGAAGTGTGTGGACAGAGGTTGATATAGGGTGTCTGACTCTCTCACTCTCCACTGTGTTTTTTTAGGCAGGGTCTCTATAACCTTGGAATAGACTGGCTGGCAGTGGTGCTCTGAGATCTACTTGTCCATACATCTCCCAGCACTGGGCTATAGGTACAGGCTGCTGTGACTGACTCCATGGGTGCTGGGGATCCTAACATAGGTTGGGTCCTCATATTTACACAGACATTAGTACTTTGCCTACTGAGCCATTTCTCCAGCTCTAGTTTTTGTTTTTTAAATACCTAGTAATTGGGATTTTGAATGTTCCTAACAAAAGAAAATGATAACTATCTGAGATGCTAGGTATGACACCTTGAGTGAATCACACTTTGTATGCATGTACTGAAATGTCACTGTACCCTGCAAATGCAGCAGTTGCTCTGTGTTGATTGGGTAGATGATGCGTATTAGTCGGGGATCTATAGAGCAACAAAACTTATATATATGGAATTTATTAGACTTTTGGCCTTACAAGCCAAGATTCAGCTAATCCAACAATGGCAGGCTGTGAACAGTAAGTCTAAGAATCCAATAGTTGTTCAGTCCACAAGACTAGATGTCTGAGCTGGCTTCTTTATACAGTAGAATCCCAAAGAAATAGGCTCCAGTGCTAGTGAGGAGTCGTCTGCAGTGCTAGTGAGGAGCCGTCTGCAGTGCTAGTGAGGAGCTGTCTGCAGTGCTAGTGAGGAGCCGTCTGCAGTGCTAGTGAGGAGCCGTCTGCAGTGCTAGTGAGGAGCCGTCTTGCTCGCAAGGCGGGGTAATGAGGCAGAAGACAAAAGCTTCCTTTCCATACCCTTATATGGGCTTCTGGCAGAACAAGGGCCCAAATTAGGTCCCCTGCACTCTAGACATAATCTTTCTTACCTCCATAGAGGAGAGGCAGTCCAGTTTGTCACCTAACACCGCTGTCCTTTCTTAGCCATTGACTTGGGGCATCACAAGTCCAAAGTTGCCAGAGAAAAATCTGAGCTTCCAGTTCAATATAATGTTGTTCTAGGCTAGCAGAATTTAAGGTCTCGTGAACAGGGAGCAAAAATTTTCCATGGGTCACTACAGGGTGATAGTGAGTGGAATTATTCTCTTTTCTACCACCTGATTCCTGGACCTGTGAATCCTGGTATCAAAGAAAATTACTCATATATTGTACACTGATTCAAAGCATGCCTTCTGGAAAGCCCTGTCCCAGCCCTTCATGCTGCTGCCACCAAATTGGCACTGTAACTGTGTCTTTCTGGTACCAACTTTTGTCCTGCTTAGGGTTACTATTGCTGTGAGGAAACACCATGACCACCAAAGCAACCTGGGGAGAAATGGGTGTACTCAGCTTACACTTCTACATGACAGTTCATCATCAAAGGAAGTCAGAACAGGAACTTAAGCAGGGCAGGAATCTGGAGGCAGCTGATTCAGAGGCCATGGAGGAAAGCTGCTTACTGGCTTGCTCCTGAGGCTTGCTCAGCTTGCTTATAGAACTGAGAACACCAGCTCAGGAGTGGCCCCACCCACAATGGGTTGGGCTCTCCCTCGGGAACCACAGTTAAGAAAATGCCCCACAGACTTGCCTACAGCCTAGGCATTTTGGAGGCATTTTCTCTTTGAATCTGCCTCCTCTCTGATGACTCTAGCTTTTGTCAAGTTGAAATAAAAGTAGACAGGCCTTAAACTCACAATGATCCACCTGCCTCAATTTTCTGAGTGCTAAGATTATATTAATTTTAAAATTAAATATAATATATATAGGGGATTAGAAAGGACTAGACTCATGTAATGGATACAAGTTATGGAAGATGTGTGTGTGTGTGTGTGTGTGTGTATTTTCCTAGTTTAATTCTGTCATGAATTTTTTGTTGTAGGTGGTGGGTAAGTTCTTGAAATACATTTGATACTAAAAGGGTAATGTGGAGCCCCACAGCTTCTATTTCATATGCCTGTTCTAACTGTAGAAATCCATGGATTTGTATAGGCGTTGGATCTCGTTAGTTTTGGTGTGTGATATTTATATATATATTTTTCAAGTTTTTTTATAATTAAATTTACAAAATTAAAAACATTTTAAAAAATTAAATTCTTTCAAATAAAAATTTAGCTTTTGGTGATTGGATTATTAATATGGTTGGTATTTACTTAGAAAGTTAAAGGCCCAGAGTTCAATCTCCACTTTCACCCCCAAAATGAAAATCAGTTTTTGGGTTTCAAATCATGAGCTCAGAACTAAAGAAAACACATTTCTAACTTTGATTTTACAAATCTTAATTTTACCAATTTTCTTTTTTTTAAGATTCATTTTATTTTTTATTTTATGTATATGAGTATATATAGTACATATATAGGTGTACAGATGAATGTGAGCCTTCATGTGATTGTTGGGAATTGAATTTAGGACCTCTGCTGGCTCCGGACAACCCTGCTCACTCCAGCCCAAAGATTATTATACATAAGTACACTGTAGCTGTCTTCAGACGCACCAGACGAGAGTATCAGATTTCATAACGGGTGGTTGTGCATCACCATGTGGTTGCTGGGATTTGAACTCAGGAACTTTGGAAGAGCAGTCAGTGCTCTTACCCACTGAGCCATCTTGCCAGCCCCACCAATTTTCTTTAAAGTCACAGTGAAGTACACAGTATTTCCTAGCATCCCCTTGTCCAATTAGATGCTGTTATTTTGAAAGAGCTCCCTCTACACCAGACACAGGGCAAGTGCAAAGCTGTGATTGAGTGAAATACTTGCGAGTTCTCTAAGCAAAGCTAGGTCCTGTTGGTGTATTTGCTTTAGCTGTTTATTGGGTTCTTATACCCCCACATCCCTTCCCGCCTGTATTCCACCCTAACCCTTGCAACCCCACACTAGGTAGGAGAGAAAGAAGGTTAGCAGTGGAGTTTGCACACGTCTCTTTAGACTGCTCCTACTGACTGGGGTGCTGGGTCCTTGCAGCAGGTCCAATCTTGTTTGTCAGGGCACCTCCAACTTTTTCTCATCCCTCTTGCTCACAGAGTTTATCACAAATTGATAAACTACAACAACAGGAACCAGCAGTAGCAAGGACAACTGAGTTGTGGAGCTTTCCAGAAAATACCTTGACATACGGTAATTATCCTAGGCTTTAAGAGTGAAAACTTTGTCAGCCCCTATATTCTACACTCAGCACAATACCTCATCCACAGCAGGGTTTGCTACATGGTAAGTGCTGCCTGGCTACCTGGAAAAAGGTAGATATTTTACCTGCTGACATACATATTCACTTAGATACAGAAAGAAGATAAAACAATGGAGAAAGGCAATCACAGTTTTACAGACCAGCAACGAATCGCATTAAGACTTGGCACAGGTCTTTGTAGCCTTTCTCTGCTGTGTGTATTCCCTTCAGTGCTCACACCCTACATGGATTATACATGGAGTGTTCTGACCCATTTTTTTAATGGTATACTATATACTTTTGGTAGTGGCTGGGTTTTTTATATAGTATATCAAAACCTTGAATGTTATTTCTGAACAAGCCCTGTACCCGATTCATAGGAGTATGCATCTCTTATCATTATTATATTCTTTTAACAATTGCTTCTCTCAGTTGGCATGTGGTCAGCAAGTTCTCTCTTCCTTCTGGCAGGACGCAACGGGCAGTTTTGTACTACCCTTCCGGCAAGTCATGTATGCCCCATATCCCACCACGCATATTGACGTGGATGTCAACACTGTCAAGCAGATGCCACCGTGTCATGAGCATATTTACAACCAGCGCAGATACATGAGGTCAGAGCTGGCAGCCTTCTGGAGGGCAACTTCAGAAGAGGACATGGCCCAGGACACCATCATCTACACAGATGAGAGCTTCACTCCTGATCTGTATGTGACCTTTGGCCTTAGGTGTCATTGTTAAACAACATAAAACTTCTGTCATTTTCAAGTAAAAACAGTGCAAGTTGTATTTAAGAGAAAAGAAATACAATAAGCATGTACTCAGGCACTTTTTCTTTATTTTTTTAACTTTACATTTTTATTGCTATTATTTTTAGACAGTCTCACTAGGCAGACCTAGGTGACTGGGAACTCACTGTATAGATCAGGCTAGCCCCAAAGTCCCAGATATCCACTTGCCTCTGCCTCCTAAGTGCAAGGATTAAAAATATGTGCCTCCGCTAGGCGGTGGTGGCGCATGCCTTTAATCCCAGCACTTGGGAGTCAGAGGCAGGCGGATTTCTGAGTTCGAGGCCAGCCTGGTCTACAGAGTGAGTTCCAGGACAGCCAGGGCTACACTGAGAAACCCTGTCTCATATATATATATGTGTGTGTGTGTGTGTGTGTGTGTGTGTGTGTGTGTGTGTGTGTCTCCATACCTAGCCTAAATCTTCATTTCTTAAAATACTATTGCCTCTAAGATGGGTTAAGATTTCCTCTTAAAATAAACACTTAGCAAATATATACTAATCTCCTGGTTACTTAGTGAAGTGCCACGTTAATAGTTATCAATTAGAAAGTGCCAGCCCCTGCTGCCTGAAATTTAGTATATAATGGTCATTGCATGCTAAACTGAAGTAATTCTAAGTCTTTTTTCCTGGGTATGAATCCCAAACACAGAAAAGTAGTTAATATTTGTGAAGAGAACAATATTTTCTTTGCATTTTATATTTTGCTATTTATTTCTTACCAGAAAAATGTGATCAGCAAAGTAAAAGACATAATTGTTGATTAATTAGGAGGAAATCATGATTTTTAACTATAAAATTTCAAGAAAGCATTTAAATGGTGTTCTAAAATCGGAAAAAGAATAATGAGACAGTATTACTGTTCTCTTGAATCAGTTAAGAGCTTGAAATGGGCTAGTCCTTTGAAAAGATGTTAAGTGTGATCATCTGGGTTGGAGGGCTTTAGGCAGCAGTAAACTGGAGCAAATGGGTATAACCCATGTGTCTGAAGAAGAAAGCAGAGCTGAATCAAGAGACACATGCTATACCAGGAGCCACTGCTGGCCAGAGGCACAAGTAGGAACACAATGCCCAGAGGTCCCAGTGTGTAGCTGCAGAATTAAAGGAACCCATTTTACATAGCTCTGCTGTGCTCTTGTTATTGCTTGGAAAGGCTGAGAGGAAGTGCTCACATTGAACTCTTATGTCATTAGTTCACATACTGGCAATCTTGGAAAACATAGAAGCTTTCTCACTGAGTCTGTGGGCCTGCATCTTCCTCATTACTAATACACTTGAAGTCCTGTTTGTCTGTTGAGTTGATTATTTAGAATCTCTTCTCAGGAAATGAGGTAAACTTGAATGGACTTACAGCATGTTAGTGTTTTGGTTTTGAATATGCTTGTTTGGATGATTTGAAGAAAAAAAAATTGTTCAGCTATTCTGGCATGACAAAATCATGTCATGAATTTTAGAATTTTATTTCCAGTTCTAAGTAAATGTTTTGAATATAAAACTGTCAGAAATATTTTCAGCTACAAGATTATATCTTCTATTATTGTGGGCTCATGATAATGTCAGTGTGTTTTAAATAATATTCACTTTAGAGTCTGGAACGTTTGAGGTTTCAAATTCAGGGACTGGGCAAATATTTATTATTACCACTGGATAATTCCCAGTTGAGTTATTTTTAATTTTAACCTTTTCGAGATAAAAGCAGTCTGATACTACATTGAAGTATGACACTTCCTTGGAGATAGTCTTTCCTTTTCCAGCTTTTTGCGATCCAGATCTCATTGAGTAAAACAGAAACTGGGAAATGCTGGACTTAAGTTCTAACAGATCCACAAACCCTTGACTGTGCTGTTGGTTTCCAACCAGTAACCATGAAGTGCTGGTGCCCCTCCTGGGTCTGTTCCTTCAGTTGGTACATTAATCCCCTTAAGACTGAGAAGCATGCTGCTCTTCTGCTCGCTTCTGTGTATTTCCTGGATGGGGAATGTTGTGATCTCTACCATCTGAATCTTGCTGTTCATTTATCTTGTTGTGATAAATGTTATCTTTTCCCTCTGACATGACATGACTACAATAGCCTAGGGAAAGACAGAAGGAAAACATTGAAAGGGAATGGGGTCTGAGGAAAAAAAAAAAGCAGTCTTGTTAATTAGCTTCTGGTCTGACCAGCATGCTGAAATGGTCACCTCAATTGGCCATTTTGTCTGGACTTTACATGCTAGCCATAGCTGAGGTAGTAATAACTTATGTTGCTGGCTCATACTTACAGATGGTGAGTCTCTTCACCTGAGCCAAATTTGTAAGGAGTTCTAAAACACATTGATAGACAGGCACATGCCCTATCTGCATAGCTTCATCCTACACTAGCTAGAAAAAAACACCAATAGTGTATAAATGTACCCTTGAGATAAAATGGATCTGTGTGTGTTTGTGCCTATTTTGTGTGCATTGAGTATGTATATGTGTGTGTGTTTATATTGTATGCATTGAGTGTTTGTGTGTATGTATGCATTCCAGATACACACATCTGTCTTCTTACATGGCTGTTTATAACACGTCAACTTTTTGACTAGAGCAAGAGGTTGTGGAACCTGACTCTGTAAAACCATTTAATATCTGAACCTTTTTCTTCTTAGGAATATTTTCCAAGATGTCTTGCACAGGGACACTCTCGTGAAAGCCTTCCTGGATCAGGTAACTATGACACCGCCAGGGCAACACAAGAACAGTGCAGATCTTCTTTTAAAATATGTCCCACAGTGCCTACAGAATACATAAAGCGCACCAAAGAATTAAAGTGCTAAAGTCTGTAAATGAATTTCTCTTTGGATTATTAGTGGGAAGTAGCCTGTATATTAACAGTTAAAAGCAGCATTCTCCATCCCAGTAGTTGCTTCAGGTCTAGCCCTGTACCTTTAGGACTTTTTGTGGTTGATGAAGAAGAAGGGTGTGCTTTCATTTGTGTTAACTGAATTGACAATATTCTTAAAACTTAGCTTACTTCTGCTTAAGTGTCAGCATCTTTATTGTCTCTGTTTTTAAAAATATCTGATGCGCTACACATTTGGACATGGTGGTGGATTGTATGAGGCTTGTTTCTAGATGTAACCAGAGCTTTGTCATAATACCACTCTGCGAATCAGGCCAAGACCCTGTGCCATAGGCATAGAGGTGAGATAAGGAAAGCTGGTGTTCACTGGGACTTGTAGATCTTGGTCTGTGTGAGGTGTGACAGTACAAAGTTAGAGGACAGTCTGTAGGCATATAATCCCATGTTTCTGAAGCTGCAAATTCCCCTCATCCTCTACTCCACACAACCTGAAATCATTAACTTAGTTATTTTTCATAATAAAATAAGGAGATATTTTGATGTAGAATGTAAAAATCTATATGCATTAAAATAGAGAATCTCAAAAACTTGACAGTGGGTTTGCAGACATTTGCCACTACCACAGTCTTGCCCTTTGGAAATCGGAAGAAATGGCTGTAATGGGTGATGTGTGTCAGATCCTGTCAACAATGTCATGGAAACTGTACTGTCTTGTGTCTCTGCAGGTCTTCCATTTGAAGCCTGGCCTGTCTCTCAGGAGTACTTTCCTAGCACAGTTCCTCCTCATTCTTCACAGGAAAGCCTTGACACTAATCAAATACATAGAGGATGATACGTGAGTCCAGCCCCTCTGGAGGGAGTCTTTGTGCACTGACAGTTTCTATTTGTTCCCTTTGAACATTGTTTGAATTATAATGTTTGGGTTTTTTGTCTGTTTTGTTTTATTTATAGGCAGAAGGGGAAAAAGCCCTTTAAGTCTCTTCGGAACCTGAAGATAGATCTTGATTTAACAGCAGAGGGCGATCTTAACATAATAATGGCTCTAGCTGAGAAAATTAAGCCAGGCCTACACTCATTCATCTTTGGGAGACCTTTCTATACTAGTGTACAAGAACGTGATGTTCTAATGACATTTTAAATGTGTGGTTTGCTGTGTCTCTCTCTTCACAGTCACACCTGCTGTTACAGTGTCTCAGCAGTGTGGACACGACCTTCCTCCCGGGTCCTGCTGCAGGACAGGGTACACTACACTTGTCAGTAGAGGTCTGTACAGGAAGTCAGGTGCCTCTGACAGTGAATGTGTCTTTTCCTAGAATAGATGTACTTTCTTAGGGCCTTATGTTTACGGTTATCCTAAGTACTATTGCTATCTTCTAAAGATATGAATGATGGATATACACTTGACCATAACTGCTGGCTGGTTTGTTGTTTGTTTGTTTGTTTGTTTGTTTGTTTTGAAACTCATGATTCATGGTTTACATGTATCACACTGAAACCCTAGTTAGCTTTTGCAGGTAAAGTGTGAGTTGACTTCTTCTGTCCCTCTGTGTTCTGTGGTGTGCACAATCTGTGGTATGTAGGATCACTTCTGCCACAACTAAAAACTAGCGCAGTTCAAGTTGCAGTTCCACAGAAAGGAACTTAGTGTGACTACAGATTAGTTCTTGAAAGAAGATACTGACAGAGCAGAGTTCTAGGTGAAGCCAGCTGTCAGACCCTCCTTTAGAGACCTAGTCCTACAGATCCGGTCTGTCTAGACGTGCCGCAGAGTCGTGCACGGGCCCTGAAGATGGTGAACCATAGTATGCTTTTTGTTGACTTATTGTACTTCTGTCAAAGAAAGTGGCATTTGTTTCATTGTTGCCAACTTTTAAGGTTAATTTTCATTATTTTTGAGCCAAATTAAAATGTGCACCTCCTGTGCCTTTCCCAATCTTGGAAAATATGATTTCTTGGCAGAGGGTCAGATTTCAGGGCCCAGTCACTTTCATCTGACCTCCCTTTGCACGGCTGCCGTGTGCCTGGCTTAGATTAGAAGTCCTTGTAAAATATGTCAGAGCGCGTGCATTCGCTGATAAGATCTTTGAAGAGCAGGGAGTTTCTTGCCTCCTTGCTTTTGTGTCTGCCCGTGCTCTGCTGTTTTTCATGTTACCTGCATCATAAGGACAGCAGGAGAAACCTGACCCCAGTGCCATTTTTCTAGGTGCTATTATGGCAAACTCAAGTGGTCTGTTTCTGTTCCTGTAACGTTTGAGTGTCTTGCTGGCTGTGAAGTACTGATTAGTAAAGTTCTGTGCTCAGCAGTGTAGGAGTATACACAAACACAAATAGATGTTTTTATTTAAAACTCTGGGTTTAGCATAAAAAGGGAAAATATATTTATTTTTTACAAAAGGGATAAAAATGGAACCCTTTCCTCACCCACCAGATTTAGCAAGAAAAAATATTCAATTCTTAAAGGTCACAGTGGCTTTGATATTACAAATCAGAACAACGTAGTACACTGACCATGATGGCTTATGAACTAACTCCAAGTCACTCCATCATGGAAAACGGGTAGATTCCACCTTCTAGTGTGCCGCACTCATTGCTTTACACAGTAGAATCTTATTTAAGTGCTAATTGTTGTCTTTTGCTGGTTTACTGTGTTGTTCTAGAGAATGTAAGCTGTACAGTGAATAAGTTATTGAAGCATGTGTAAACACTGTTATATATCTTTTCTCCTACATGGGGAATTTTGAATAAAATACCTTTGAAACTCTGTGTGTTTTAGTTCATTATTTAGGAAAAATACCGCTATGAAAGGGATGTGATTAACTTCCTATTCCGCTGACAATCATGTTGAACCTAACCCATTGGTTTTAATCTTCTTTTTTCAAAGAAGATATTTAAAGTTTATGACTAATGCTAGAATCTTACATCTAAAAAAAGTAATCAAAATGCCAAGTGTGTTAGGCATGCTTGTAATTCCAGTGCTTGGGAGGTAAGGGCAGGAGGATGAGAAGCTCCAGGCTAGCCTCAAATACAGAGTTCAAGACCAGCTGAGCTACATGAGGCTACATGATCCTGTCTTTAAAAAGATAAAAAATGAAGCTTTCTTTTTAATTTCCAGTATTGCATCTGGACTTGCCCCCTTCATATTTCACATACAAAATAATTCTTAAATTCTCTTTTGAAAAATTTCCTACTGAGGCCAGAGAGACAGTTCAGTTGGTAAAGGTGCCTGTTGCCAAATGTGGCAACCTGAGTTAAATCATAGCCCCACCTGGGGAAAGGAAGAAACCCTGCAGCTTGTCCTCTGACCTATACACATGTACCATGCCATGTGGGCACTAAGGCATAAGCGCACATCCACATTTTTTAAGTTCCTGTTACAGTGATTTTAATATAATCTAAACTGATTTATTCTTTCAGAGTCATTGATACAGGTATCCAGTGTCAAACCCAAAGGCTGAACAAAGCACTTTTAGGTGCTTTAACTTGGAAAGCAAAAATCGAGATTGACACTTCCACTCCAAGAGAACTCTTCATAGTAGCTGGGAGATCGATCGACTGCAGCGTGAAGATGCTCAGAGACAACATCTGGGAACGCAGCTCAGGAGTAGACAGCATGCCCTCGCCTCAACTCCTAACACTGGAAAAGTGTAGGGCTCTCAGATCAGGAGAAAAAAAAAACCTTACAAAACTACTGCAAGCTAAACAGAAAAATAGTGGCATTACACTACCTGTTGTGGAATTGCACAAACTGACTTTCCGCCCAGTCTGCTCAGTGTGGGTGGCTTGAAGGAGTGAAGAGTGCTGCTGGCCTCCGTTAACAGCACTTCCCACAGGACCGTCTCAGGCTGCCACCACCGTAGCTGGCATTTTAGATGGGACTCAGAGCCAATAACTACTCACATTCGATTTCATCCCTAGCTATTCAGTTGTCTCTAAGCACAGTTCCTCCCTGGGGTAGGTACTCAGCACTGTTGAGTTGAAGGGCACTGAAAAACTCAAGTCTATGTTCTCAAACTTTTATAAGACTTTTTCAAACCACTTTTTATTATAATGTAAGCTTGTAGTTTTTTATTAACGTGCACTAACTTCATATACACACTTAGTGGTTTTGTACATGCGCATACTCTGGTCAGAACCAGTCTCCTTTGGTCTACCCTCCCTACTGTTTTCGGCTTCTATTCCACCTTCAGTAAGTCTGTAGACCACATTTGAGAGGGAACACTCAGAGCCTTGTCTTTCTGTATCTGGGGTATCCCACTTAAGTTGATATTCTCCAGTCCTATTTCCATCCATCTCATTGCAAAGAGCATGATTTCACTCAATAGCCAGATAACACATTTGTCTTTGTATATCATATTTTCCTTATTCATCTGTTGAATGGCACAAGACTGATACCTAGGGTGATATCTATGCGGACTTCTTAGCCTCTAAGAACAGAGGCACTGTAAATATGACAGACAGTGATCTTTTTTGGCATAATTTCACTTCCTTTGGTTATATGTCCAAAAATGGGATTAATTGATCATCTGGCAGATGTGTGTGTGTGTGTGTGTGTGTGTGTGTGTGTACACTCAATGTGTAGGCATAAATGCATGAGTATGTGCATACACAAATGGCCCATTCCTGTGAAGGACAGGTTGACATTGGATATCTTCCTCAGTGACTGTCCACTTTATTTACTGAAGCCGGGTCGTTTGCTGAACCTGGAGCTTACAGGTTCAGCTAGTCTAAAGAGCTTATCCCAAGGGTCCTCTGTCTTCAGTTTTCAGACACTGGGATTATGGGGTGCCTGGCCAGCTTTTATTATGTGGGTACTAAGAGTCTGAACTGCAGTCCTTTTGCGTGCAAAGCAAACATGTTATCCAGATCCATTTCCCCAGCCCCCATGTTTAGCTTTCTTAGGAATCTCTGTATACTATTCTCCATAATAGCCCTACTAATTTAAAACACCTGAGAGAAGTCACTTTAAAGACGGAAATACACATTTGGATCCGTGGGGTCCACGGTCACTTGGTCTGTTGTTTCTGTCCATGCTTGGGAGTGTACAAGAGGAGCAAAGCTGTTTACTGAGGGGGTCCCTGCAAGCTCCACTGCTGGCAAAGAAATGAACTCCGTGAGGCAAGAAGGAAACTCAGCTCAGCATGAGTCTGACACCAGGCCAGTTTGTTTTAGAAATACTTAAATACCGTACAATTTTGGAAGAAAAGTTTCCTCGAAAAAAACTATCCCAATCCTAGGTACACAATAAAGCTTAAGGCATGACTACATCAGAAGTCTTTTGCAAAGTGCATGAGACCTTTACCATGAAGATGGATCTATAGCCCAGGTTCTTGTGGTCTCTAATGGAGGTCAGCAAGTTATAAAATACATGTGATATCCTCCTAAGGATGGGTCCCACTGACTGAAAAACAAAGCTAAAGATAAGGTCTGGTTGGGGAGAGTCTTGGAGAAACATTCTGGGGAATTTAGTGAAGCCCAGCCCTATAGAGAGCAAAGGTCACCGGGTTTTTTAACAACATTTACTGCCAGCCTTCTTGGTGGGAAACAGGTACACATAAACTTTATTGGGGAGACAACAGTGCATGATTAACATTCCTGGTTTCTCCAGTGCTTATCTATGAGCACTTGTGTGCTCTACAGGTATATCATGGTAGCCAGGATTCAGAGAGAAAGAGGAAGGAGCCAAGGACAAAATACACCTTCAACAACAGCCTGCTTCGTCCAGCTAGAACCCACTTCCTAAAGCTTCCAAACTTGGCCTGGTTGGATTTCTGTCAGCTTGACCCGAGCCAGAGTTACCCGGGAAAGGGGACCTCATTTGAGAAAATGCCTCCATCAGATGGTCTGAGGGCCAGTCTGGGGGCATTTTCATGATTAATGATCAATATGGGAGGGCCCGCTGTGGGTTGTGCCTTGGTTGTGCCGCCCTTGTACAGACGATGCTGCTGCTGTATAAGAAAGCGGGCTGAGAAAGCCGTGGGGAGCAAGCCAGTAAGCAGTGTTTTTATTATTGTTTTGGTTTGTTTGTCCGTGGCTTCTGCTTCAGTCCCTGCGGTGAGTTCCTGCATTAGCTTCCCCCCAGGGACCGTGACTGTGGATATGTAAGCCAAAGAAAGCATTTCCTCCTCAAGTTGTTTTTGGTCAAGATGTATTATCATAGCAGTAAAAACTTAACTGAAACAAAAATGGGGACCGGGTTCTTGGGATGTTGCTGTGATAAACCTGACCGTGTTGTTTGGGGGAATATTATGGAGCTTTGGGCTGGAAAAAGCCATCAAGTGTTAAGCATAATGAGCTATTCTGGGAACTTAAAAGATAATGCTAAGAGTAGTACATACAGTGGAGGCCTAGCTTATGACGTTTCATAAGGAAGCATAAACTCTACAAGTGGAATTTTGAATTTAAAATCTGGTTCTAGTCAGTTATGTTTGAAAAATTAACCTTGGATGTGGTATTTTATCACAACAATAATAATTAAAATACACCCACATATTTGCACATTTATATACCCAAGTACCATATTCTAAGCCATAGATCAAGTCTCAATACTTGTAAATTCAACCTATAGAAAGTATGATAGAAACCATGACAAAAAGTAATAAGGGATAACATTTAATTGGGGCTGGCTTACAGTTTCAGAGTTTCAGTCCATTATCACCATGGCAGGAAGCATGGCAGCATTGCAAGTAGACATGGTGCTGGAGAAGGAGCTGAGAGTTCTATATCCACAGGCAGCAGAAGTAGACCTTGTCAACACTGGACATAACTTGAGCACATATGAGACTTCAAAGCCCACTTCCACGATGACATTGTTCTCCAACAAGGCTACGTCTCCTAATAGTGCCACTCCTTATGGCCAAGCATTCGAACACATGCGTTTGTAAGGACCGTTCCTATTCAATCCACCACATGTAACTACAGAGAAATTCAACTATAAAGCAATTGTAAATATTGGGGAAACCTCAAAAGACTCGAAGTGACATATGGGTCAGCAGAGGTAGCTCAGAGTTAAGATCTCCTGCTGCTCCTGCAAAAGACTGGAGTCTGGCTATCAGTACCCACATAAAACAGGTCACAATAACCTTTTTTTTTTTTTTTTTTTTTTTTTTTTTTTTTTTTCCTCTGGGCTCATGTACACACACACACACACACACACACACATGCAGATTCCCGCACCTTCACAGTACATCTTAGAAAATGAGTTTATGAATTGCTTATGTCTTAGGGCAAAGGGAAATTGCTTGAAGAACAGAAATAGAGACCTCAGAAATTCTGGAATACTTTTTATGAACAGTGGAATATACTCTACCTGTGGTGCTTCCCTACCCTCTAGCCCACTCTTCGTTGATAACAGTAGGATCCTTCTAATGTTGTGTGATTGCCTGTTCTGCTTAATGGCTCTCCACCGCTTAAAGACTAAGTCCGAAAACTTAGCAACACAGTATGTGTTCCCCCCTCTAACCTTGCTCCCCAGGTCCCTAGAACATATTTCTTTTATCACACGATCTTTTATTACACAATTTCTTTGCTTGTTCATCTCCTCACATATGCTAGGCAATAGGATCTATCTATACTTTGCAGTTTCTGTATTCTAGTGCCTCACATGGGGCTAGGCACAGAGTACATTTCCAGTGAACAGTACTTGAGTGAATATAATAATTGTAATCAGCAGTTTCTTTTTCTTTTCCAAAAAAAAAAGAAAGAACTCTCATTCAAATTGAGGAAATTGCTTTCTTTATGTAATCAGAGATTTCCCCGACCCCAGAAAATCTTTCATTGAATTTAAGACTATACAAAACCTAACTCTAAAATTTCAAAGATCCTGAGCAGCGATTTTAATCTTTCTGAAGTAGTAATCCCCTATCATTTTCTGGGTTGCATTTGTACCTTACTATTTCATCTCTTGCTGAAATGTACTTTTAAGATTAATTAATTAGTTGATAAATTGGTAGGCACATTTCATCAGACCAATTAAAGACAATGGAAGTATTCAT
>JADRCD010234191.1:11606-21988 GCA_019843815.1 Montemys delectorum
TTTGTTTGTTTGTTTGTTTGTTTGTTTGTTTTGGAGGGGAAGATGGGAAAGGGAAATGTACATGTAATTAAAGAAAATACCTAATTAAAAAAAATAAAAAATAAAAAAAAAAGAAGCTGATTTGATGTGTAGACATGGAAACTCTCCAGCTGTAGTGAATCTGAGTGTTACTTGCATCAAAATAGTCGCAGCCCTCTGTCAGTCTTCTGTCAAAAGCCTTTACAGACATGATGCCTATTGATTAAGGAGAATGTCTCTTTCAAGTAGAAAATTGAATACTATCAAGAATTTGTTCTAGATTCTAGCACTTCTGTATCTGCAACCACTTTCAGACGTGCTTTTCTTTTTTCTTCTTTTCTTCTGCACAATGTTTGTTCCTAACTTCGAATCTTCACCTGTGAGTCTATAACCCACAATAACACTAGAAACCAAAAATGTAAAAATAACCTTGGGTGAAAGAGGTCTAGAAAGGTGAAAAGAAAAATAAAAAGAATGGAAGGGAAATGGTGTGAAGTGAGGAATGGAAAAAACAGATAAGAGGATTTAACAGGAGTATGGAGGGAGGAAAATACAGAAAATACAGGAAAAATATGAAATGAAGTTATACTAATTGGGTTTATAATACTTCTCCATTACTCATAGACTTACAAAAATCAAAAACATCAAAGGTGTATTTCATACAACAAATACTTAGAAAATACTTAGAAAAAAATTAACTATGAAAGACATGGTGAAGGTACTCACTTTAAACTAATATTTGTCCTATATTTTCCAATGACTTCATATTTTGGAATATTATTTTTTCAATAATATTTTAGAAATACTGCTTTCTCATCGTAAAACATAAATATACTAAAATTATTACATATGTATAGATAATATTAAAAGAGAACTGTCCAGAAATATATTACATATGAGTTATACTACATATTATTTCCAATTAAAAACTTAGTTGCAAAGCAAAAGCAACACCACCTGTGCCCTTTTCCCTGTATATTCTGAAAGGATTAAGAGTGCTAGTTCATGTGGTCATCTGCAGAACATTTTGACAGCTTGGCAGGATTGTGTTGTCTTGATATAGCTTTATTTCATTTTATTCCAGGAATACAGAGACTCTCCTTTCAAAATGTACAGAAAGAAGCAAGAAGAAGGGCTGAACTCTGTACTGAAGGTGCTCTTCACTGCCTGATCATTCGCTAGTCCAGGAAAGAAGGCCATCTATAATTAAAGAGATGATGTCTACCATTCTCTGACCTAAAACCAAACAAATAAAAAAAACTAAAAACAAAGCAAAAACAAAAACAAAAAAGCTTTCCTCTAAAACAATTTCGGAGAGGTAAATGCTAAAAATTAATTTACGATTCACTTTTAGACAGTTAATCAACTCATCCAGCTTTAACTTTCATGGGTAAGTTTAATGTTGTAAGGGTGGCTGCTTTGCTGCAGCCAACATCACAGTGTATTTCAAAAACCAAATGTAACAGAGTAAAATCAGCAAGAACTTCATCTTTATTTTATTGTTTACTTTTTAGCTTCAATCTACAGTTTCTTTAAGACAGGATAAATAATAATGTTTTATCGTAGTTTGTCCAGAGTACATGTGCTTCTATTTTACCCATAAACTACGAGGACAGTTATTGCTATAAATAAGACTAATTAAGAGACCGAGCCTCTGCTTTGGAGCCTTGCTTTATTTCCATCTGTTTAGCAAGTTGTCAGTCAAGTGAAAAGGGGAAGATCATTTATTTCTATGTGAATTGCGGCTCCTATCCAACTTCATACTAACATCTATTCATATTCTTGTGATGTAGGAGTTGTACCACTTAGGGGAACACTCTGTGTCATGCCAGGACTGTAGTCTTTCATTCATCATGGAAGGAACAACAATTTATTGTTAATGTTATTGTACTGCTGCACCTTGTATTTAGTCACCCATACTGTGTTAACACAGTACACATTTTTGGAAGAAGTTTATCTTTTGTTTCATTGATTTCTCAGCCAGTAAAAACTCCAGCTTACATTCTTGATAAAGTTTTATTTGAAAATCTACTTCAGTGTTTTTTTTTAATATTTTTACAAAAATTTGCAAGACATTGAAATAAAATGTTCTCTGTTAATTGATGAAGAAATTTGTGTTACTCCCACCCAGGGTTATGTCATCATTTTTATTTTATTTTATTTTTTGTGGCTTCATAAAACATCATTTACTAAATCTTTAAATTTTTTGTGGCTTCATAAAACATCATTTACTAAAGCTTTAAATGTCATCATTTTTAACACCTTAAATTAAAAAAAAAAATAAAAAAAGAATAGCTCAACATTACAATGGAAACCTCTATTTTCAGAAAGTAAAATTGGCTCTGGATAGTCAGAGTAAAATGTACAAGGAAATGCAGTCAGAGACAAACAGGAAAACAGACAGACAGACAGATAGACACACACACACAAATCCAGTGACTACATGTGTTTGTCATGTTTTTAAAAGTTTTTAAAAGTTTTATTAAAGTTATAAAAGCTTGTCATTTCTATTTTATAGTTTATAATTTATTTTGCTGGCATAATTTTTAAATAATTCCTACATTCTTAGGAAAGTACTCAAAGACCTTTGGAAACAAGCTGAATTCTCACCATTTTGCATTTACTTAGATCATTCATTTGATGTTAATTGAATTGTGATCAAACAATATATTCCTTATACATAAAATGGTAAAAACATTTTCAAATCTACAATTGCATGGCATATCATCAACATTGTAATTTATTTTGTGTATTTTAAGTGTATTTTCCAATTTCCAGGTGTGAATTTGATATTTGGGTTTGGAACATACTTGTTTAAAGTTGTGAAGATTATTTTTCTATGAAATAACTATTGTTTTAATTAATAATGTGTTAATCATAACATTGAGAAGGTAGAATCTGGGCCTGAAAGAAAGCTCAGAAGTTATGAGTCAGTCCTTAGAGAGAACCTGTGCTCAGCTCTTTGAGATGTTACAAGACTGAGCAGTCTCAGGATGTAAGGGAGTGGTAGATGCCTTGTCTAACCTTCAGGAGACTGTGGATTCTATCCCCAATACAAAATAAATAAATTAATAGTAAATAAATAATTAGCAGTAAAAAATTTTCATCAATGATTTATTTTATAACATACCATGTCTAGTAGGTAAGTTTTCCATTTCTTTCTAATATACAGCATCCATAACTTTGAAGCTATTTTTTAGGAAGTTGGTGAACACATGCATTTTATTACTGACATTTTTAACTTTGCTATCATTCCTCCTACCCATATTTTGTTTTATTTATTGAAAATATACTTTTTTCATTCAAAATATTCTGATTGTTATTTTCCTTCTATCAACTCTTCTAAGATCCCACCATCTGAACCTACATGCTTCCTTTCATTAGAAAGCAAATGGGCACTGAAAGAATAATAATAAAGTAAGATGGGATAAAATAAAAAAGCAAACAAGCTGAACTAGGACAAAACAAATGAAATTTAGAAAAAAGAGCCAAAGAAAAAGCACTAGACATCCATGACCCAGAGACACACACAGAGACATCCCATAGAAATACAAAACTAACAGCCACATATAAACCCAAAAGAACTATAAGGCAAAGCAAACAAATAGACAAGCACCTTGACATGAGGCCCAGCTTTTCATTAGGATCTGGTTATCCACCAGAGATAGCATAACATCTGAATTACATACGGGCATGTGTGTCAACTTCTCCTGTGCTTGCTGACACAATCTTTCTGGGTTCATATGTGCACCTGTCCCTTTCAATCTAGACTTGTTTCCTTGATGATCTCCATTCCTTCTGTCTCTTATAGTCTTTCTGCCTCCTCTACTATATAGGCCCCTGAGCCATGAGCTGACAGATATAATGGAGGCATCCTTTTTGGAAATGAGGGTTTCAAGCTCTACGCACATTGTCTAATTTTGGATATAGCTGAATATCATTAAAAGTAAACCTATTGCTGTGTTTTTTGTTTGTATGTTTGTTTGTTTTGTAGCAGGACAGTAGTATAGTAGTATTGGGTTTCCCCCTCAGTGAGCTAGTCTATCTGATCTCAAGTCCCTAGTTGCCTAAGCAGTGTTGATTTCATTTCATAGAGTGGGTCTCAGATATGATCAGATGATGGTTCACTCTCACAAATTTTGGGCCAATATTGTACTAGCACAGGCAGGCCATGATTGTAGCTCAAAGTGTGTGCAGCCAGTTTAGTCTTTACCTTTCCATGTTGGCAGTAAATGGAAGGGTCAAACTAGCATAGAGCAGAAAAAGGAGGGGAAAGAGAAAATATGTGCAGGGACAACCAAAACTAAGGGTCATGTGAAAGGTCATTTGGAAACCTAATAAAGTAGAAGATTGATGGAATATATATAATAATATTATATATATATATATATATATATATATTGAAAATACCAAATAATGAGGAGACACATCCCCAACTGGATATCTCAAATAAAGCCCCCAGTACTGATATTGGTGGTATTGGGTTACATTTAATCAAGTTGTTGAGCAAAGAGCTCCTTGGGCATCCCCAAACAACTCAGGTTATTGTCTTGGTTGCTGGTTGTTCTCCCTAAACTTACAGTGAGAACGCGTTCCTGCAAACAACACTTATACAACTAATTGAACACACATAAATTGAGTGTCTATACAGTGCCTTCAGAATTATTGACTGGTGGTCCTATGAATATTTTTAAACTTATGTTAAGAAACTAGTGGCACGTGTAAACAAACTATTACTCTTTTATATCATAAGTATGGTTTATTTAAATGAACTTTTCAGGGAAGGCCAACAATTTGTATTAGAAGGAGTTTAATTTGCAGACTTGAAAAGAAGAAATCCTAAAGGAAAAAAAGGAAATAGAACATTGGGTCACATCTTATACCCAGATGTCTTAAGGATAAACTCTCTTTCTTTGAGCCTATTAAATATTCAGATGCTGGGATACACAAACAAATTTATATTTCTCTTTGCTAATAAAGATAATGCATGGACCCATAATAGCTTTAGTTACACAATGGTTTCATTGTGAGAATAATTTCAGAAGTTTATGATTCATTGATTTCATTAAAGGTTAATAAAATAAAGCTGAGGACTGACAGTATCTTACACACATTGAGGAGTTTTTCAAACAGCATTTCCACTGCTTATGATGAAGGAGCAGAATATGCTGAGATCAATCTCAACTACTCTGGCACTAAATCAACATGACTCAAACTCTCAAAGGAAGTGTCCTTTGATGCTGCAAGAGTGAAATGCTGAAGGTTAATGGAACTCTTATAGTCTGTGTATTTACCCTGCAAACACTAACCATTCTGTATATATCAATCTTCTTCATTTTTATAAATTTCTTTCCTCTTTTAATGAAAGCAAAGCAAAAAAATTGTGTTGCTGAATTAGATTTTTCTGTCCTGATTCAAAGACCTTTATCAGCCGAATGGTTCAACTGAGACCTAAGACAACAATGCGTTTCTGGACAGACCACTTCCTTCATTCTTTCTTTTAGGTAGCAGGAAATATTAAACGATGAACCAGCCAATTCTGAGAAGGACCAGACCATGCTCCCTCGCTCCTGCTGCAGCCAACAACTCTTTAGAGCTAGCTCCTGCGCCAGGTGATCTCACTTGCTCTGTCTCTCACTGGGCTATCTCTGAGATGGGCCCCCAGAGTTCCTCTCGCTTTCACACACAATGCCAAATGGACCCCTGTTTAGCGATCTCAGCACCTAATTACCGGGTAGAATCAAGACCTTAATGCTTAATTAGCCAACCAGATTTATCATAACACAATTTACAAGACGCCAATATAATAATTTCAGAGTCAAACCATAATGATAAAGCTTTAACCCAATTATTCTAACCTTCGATTATACCACCATTCAGCCTCCATTCAGGTTCTCTCCTCCTAAGACCTCTTTTTCTGTCCCTCAACTCCTTGCTCCACCTCACTTCTCCTGTCCAATCACAAGTCGCCCACTGCCCTAATGTGACTGGACAGGGAAAATTCTGCAACACCATGTAGTCTTTTTGTCACTATCTAAGTAGTCTATAGATAGAATATTAAATATTAATATTCAGTTTCACTAAACTGAACCAAATAAAATTAGTCTTTGCCCCATGACTCATTGAAAAATGTTTTCCTCTTCATACTTAGACCCCACTGTCAATATTCACACAATATTGAATGGTATAATAGATGCAGACATATTAATACCTTCTCACATTAGGTTTTAATATAACTATGTAAAATCCTAAGTTTGATCACATTATATGCAAATAAAACAAATAAGAAAATAAAAACAAAAATACATAAAATAGTTTTGTTTGAATGTATTGATGAAATAGATTTAACTATTAGCTATACTATTTGATGAATAGCACACGTGTTTGAAGATTAATTTTCTCCAATTAAAAAATATAGACAGTTGTAGAATTCCACTATGGATCAAGGGCAAAAACGTTTATTGGAAGAACCATGTACTGAGAAGGGTGGATTCAGACTGTGAGACATGTTTGTTTTTTTTTCTCTGTGAATGTAGGGTATAAAGGTTTAGCTTTGTTTTCTCTGTTATTAGCTTCTCTGCTCATATGTTCTGTACTTTTATTCATTCCCACTGAGCTACTTTCAGTTTATAAAGGAGCCATAGGAAGCTTTGATTATGTAAATGCAACACCCCACTGAAGCAACTCCATAGAGAGCCAAAAGAGCAAAGAGTTGATTCAGACTCAAACCCAGCTAATAAGGCCTGTGGGGAATTCTGTTTATAATTAGTTTTTTCTCATACAGGGATATATTTTTTCATGTTATGTGGAGTATGAAGGGTTTTCTCTAAATAAATTTTACTCTGTGCCATACACAGTGATGTTAGTGTACATTTGAGAGAAAAATAAAGCTAGAATATAAAGCTATCTAAATACCTGTTTGGGTTTTCTTCCCTTGACAATAATATTTTACACATTGAAAATATAAGAATTTAAAGGGACATCAATAGAAATTATATTTATTTTAAAAGTTGCAGTTACAACTTTTCAGCATATTAACAAAAATATCTCCAGTCACTGTTAGTATAAAGCAGCAAAAGTTAACTTTGGCAGGTTGGAGCGAAGGAATTCCACAAAGTCACAACATGCAACAAATCTTAGGCAAGAGGTTTATTCAGGCAATGGGGAAAGTGAAACAGATAGACACAGAGAGGGAGACAGAAAGGGAGAATGAGAGACAAGGAGATGGGGAGACAGACAGACAGACAGACAGACAGACAGACAGACAGACAGACAGAGAAAGAGAGAGGTGGGGGAGGGGAGGGGAGGAAAAGAGAGAAAAGGACAGGGGAGACTCAGAGAGACAGAGACACACACACAAAGATACAGAGAGGAAGACAGACACATAGACATACATACAGACATAACTGGTAGCTTGGACAGGATATTGATATAAGTGTGTTTGTGTGTGCATCCTAGTAAGATACATATAATAAAAGTTTGGCCTTCATAGCATGAAATCACTTTTTTTTTTACCAGATGAATCTGTGGAAATATCAGAAAAGCTAATATTAAGTCAGAATATTATTAATATAACTTATATCAGTGGTTCTCAGCCTTCCTAACGCTGTCAACTTCATATTGTGCTGACTCCAAACCATCCAATATTTTTCTTGCTATGTCATAAGTACACTTTTGCTACTGTTGTGAAACATAATGTAAATATATGTAATGCAGGATATTTGATATGAAAACACTCTGAGGGGGTCTTTTGACTCTGTAAATGGGTCACAACCCGCAGGTTGAGAATCACTGGCTTAACTGTTTCTGATAAATTTTCATTCAGAACAATTATTCCATTATGCCATCAAAATTAGCTGTGACAATGTATTTATTATTAGCTTCTTACAAGGTGAATCGCATGAAATTAATGAAAGGACAGGGAAAATCATTACTTTTGCTTTGGTATTTATGATTCTTAAATAAAAATTCTGGCTATTTATACATAACGCATACTATCGTTCTTGTGGATAGAGAGATGAGTTCGTAGTTAAAAAGACTTGAGAGGACCTGGTTTGTGTTTCCAGAACCCAGGTCAAGTTTATGGCTACAGTTATTGGAGTTGCTCCATATTCTTCAGTCTTCACATGAACGAAGCACACACATGGTTCATACGTGGTACATACACACAAATGGTACATATGTAGGCCAACACTCAAATTCACAGAGTAAAAAGAAATAAATCTTAAAAAGAAACACTATCAATAAGCAATATGCTTTATTTGGGGTTTTCATTCTCATTTCTTGCTACAGGTGGAATTATATATTGAAAGGCATTTTCACATCCATAAGACATTTTGTATTTTTTCTTTATTTTTATAATATGGCAATGGTTTTGATTTGTTTCAATATTTGTCTTAGAACAAGACATTTTTATTTCATTAGGTATGAAGAAAAACTGTACATGTGGCTTAAAAGTAGTTATCTGACAGGTTTGGCTAATTGTCCTTCAGGTACAGTAAGCATATGCAACTTTATTATGTCAATTCTTGATCTTAGAGCATAAGCTATTAGTGTCCTGTTCAGAAAATTTCCCCCTGTGCCCATGTGCTCGAGGCTCTTCCCTACTTTCTTTTTTTTATGAATTTTAGTGTATCTGGTCTTATGTGGAGGTCCATGATCACTTGGACTTGAGCTTTGTACAAGGAGATAAGAATAGATCAATTTACATTCTTCTACATGCTACTGCTAGTTGAGCCAGCACCACTTGCTGAAAATGCTGTCTTTTGGCTTCAGGTGCATACATAGGAGACGATGGCCTTATCTGACATCAATGAAAGGAAAGGCCCTTGGTCCTGTGGAAGCTCAATGACCCAGGGTAGGGGAATGCAAGGGCAGGGAGGCAGGAGTGGGTAGATGGGTGGGGCACACCCTCATAAAAGTTGGATAGGGGGTTTGCTCCTTCAGCTCCTTTGGGCCTTCTTCTTGCTCCTCCATTGAGATCTTGTGCTCAGTCCATCCAACAATATATGAGCAACCAACAATATGAACCAACCAGAGCTCCCAGGGACTAAACCACCAACCAAAGATTACACATGGAGGGACCCATGGCTCCAGTTGCATAAGTAGCAGAGGATAGCCTTGTTGGACATCAATGAAAGGAGAGCCTTTGGTCCTTTGAAGGCTCAATGCCCTAGTATAGGGGGATGCCAGGACAGGGAAGCAGGAGTGGGTAGGTTAGTGAGAAGGGGGAAGGAAATTAAGGCTGACTCTGTCTTTATTATTGTACTCTGTTTCCCTAAATAATATGTGCAAGAAGCTGGGTAGCAACATGTAAAAAATGCTAATTCTATTAATTATTTTTTAACAAATATTTTTTTTAATTTACTTGTTTTTCTCTTTTCCTCTGATAAGTTTGAAACTCAGTATATCTGTTCTAGCTTGTGTTTCTAGACCATGGTCTTATAAAATATGTTGAGATGTAACTCATTCTGTAAAGAAAAAAAATAAAACAAAACAGATGTCTCTCACTGTCAAGTGTTCCCAACTTCTAAGAAACTTCTATGAACATTAGCATATAATAAAGTTTCCTAGTGAATTTCGATTACTTATTTACCATGTGCTTACTAACAGAATTTTTGTAAGATATGATCTGTATTTATGTTGCAATGCTGTGCCAGGCTCATAATGACATGCCTTCTGCATTTGGTGAGATGTGTCCATAAGTAGTAGCCTTGCTTGTCATCAATCCATATAAGGAGTTCAATCCCTTCGGCCTCTGCAGTGAAAGGAGGGAACTGACTTCCCCATGTTGTCCCAGATATCCATATGCAAGCAGTGGAGGAGACAGATGAATGTGTGTAAGCACAGACACACACACACACACACACACACACACACACACACACACACACATACAAAGGTACATACAAGGAAGTACAAAAAGTATATCAATAAATAAAATATTTTAAAAGGGTATTCTAAATTCTGTAGGATATATGATCATATAAATTCAAATTTAGTTAATCATTTCACAAGATATTTCATGAGTTAGAATAACTGAATTATCATAGACATTTTAGTTAATTTTAAAGTATACATTATACTAAAAAGTTAAGATAAATTTTAAATGTTATTTGTAGAACATTTAAGAATAAGATGACCATTCATTATTCAAGACTTCTCCAGTATTATATCTTGTAAATGATACCATGGTTTACTGAGATTATTCTTAAATCATCTAGAAACTTTCAATTGAAAAAGTAGACATTTCATTCCTTCTTAAAAGGGGGAATCAAATATCCATGGAAGGAGTTGCAGAGATTAACTATGGAGGAGAGACTGAAGGAAGGACAAGCCAGCCTAAATATAGCTATCTCCTGAGA
>JADRCD010234194.1:18613-33916 GCA_019843815.1 Montemys delectorum
ATTTCCGGAGGAACCGCCACACTGATTTCCAGAGTGGTTGTACCAGTTTGCAATATCACCAGCAATGAAGTAGTGTTCCTCTTTCTCCACAACCTCTCCAGCATGTGCTGTCACCTGAGTCTTTTATCCTAGCCAATCTGACTGGTGTGAGGTGGAATCTCAGAGTTGTTTTGATTTGCATTTCCCTGATGACTAAGGATGTTGAACAGTTCTTTAGGTGCTTCTCAGCCATTTGGTGTTCATCAGTAGAGAATTCTTTGTTTAGCTCTATACCCCATTTTTTAATAGGGTTATTTGGTTCTCTGGAGACTAAGTTCTTGAGTTCTTTGTATACATTGGATATTAGCCGTCTATCAGATATAGGGTTGGTAAAGATCTCTTCCCAATTTGTTGGTTGCCGTTTTGTCCTTTTGACAGTGTGTTTTGCCTTACAGAAGGTTTGCAACTTTATGAGGTCCCATTTGTCAATTCTTGATCTTAGAGCAGAAGCTATTGGCGTTCTCTTCAGGAAATTTTCCCTGTGCCTATTTGCTCGAGGTTTTTCCCCACTTTCTTTTCTATTATTTTCAATGTATCTGGTTTGATGTGGAGGGCCCTGATCCACTTGAACTTGAGCTTTGTACAAGGAGAAAGGAATGGATCGATTTGCATTTTTCTACATGTTAACCGCCAGTTGAGCCAGCACCATCTGTTGAAAATGCTGTCTTTTTTCCACTGTATGGTCTTAGCTCCTTTGTCAAAGATCAAGTGACCATAGGTGCATGGGTTCATTTCTGGGTCTTTAATTCTGTTCCATTGATCTACCTGCCTGTCACTGTACCAATACCATGCAGTTTTTATTAAAATTGCTCTGTAGTACAGCTTAAGGTCCGGGATTGTGAACACTCAGGGAAGTAATCCAAAAAGCAGCACCTCTCTATGATCTCTGTATCAGTTCCTGCCTCCGTGTTCCTGCCCTGTGTGAGTTTCTGTCCTGACTTTCTTGAGTCAGAATTATAAGTGTTTGTGAGCTACCTGATAAAAGTATCAGGAATCTAATTCAAGCCTTCTAAAAGAGCAGCCAGTGCTCTTAAACACTGAGCCTTCTCTCTAGATCCCAAAAAATGAGTTTTTAGTACAAATAAAATTGAATAATGTGTCAAATAATGCTAACAGCAGGTTGATAATGAAACAATTAAGCTTTGATCTAGAAGGACATGTTATTTTATATGATGTTGGAAAAATACAAAATAGTATCAAAATAATAAATTAAACCTGGATATAAAGACAAATTCAATACACAAGAGATCTGTAGTTTTATCATTGCATTCCTGAAGCATGATGCACTAGATCTGAGGAGTTCTGGCTCCTTGATCTCATGTTCACTGCTACAGACATTTTGACAACACTGAGGAAGAACTTTTGACTCTAGAACATAAGTATGAATTTCTCGAGAGACTGAGGGAATAGCCTAACTTGAGACCCATGCCAGGGACAGTCACCAATACCTTACACTATTAATACTTGCAGACAGAGCAAGATGTCCTCTGAGAGGCTCCACCAAACATCTGATTCAGACAGAGACAGACACTCACAACCAAACAGTGGAGGAAGCTTGGAGATTCTTGTGGAAGAATAGGAGAAAGTAATGTAGGCACCAAAGGAGATAGGAACTCCACAGGAAGACCAACAGAGTCAACTAACCTGGATCCTGGAGCTCTCAGAGTCTGAACCAAAGAACATACACTGGCTGGACCTAGGCCTCCCTGCACATATGTAAGCAGATAGGCAGCTAAGTCTTAGTGTGGATCCCAAATAGTGTGGATCCCAAACAACTGGAGTGGGGGCTATCATAAAAGTTTAATTTAAAAATTATCTTTTGGGCTGGAGAGATGGCTCAGTGGTTAAGAGCACTGACTGCTCTTCAGAAGGTCCTGAGTTCAAATCCCAGCAACCACATGGTGGCTCACAATCATCTGTAATGAGATCAGATGCTCACTTCTGGTGTGTCTGAAGACAGCTACAGTGTACTTACATATAATAAATAAATAAATAAATAAATAAATAAATAAATAAATATCTTTCTAGAATGATTTATAGCTTGAGTATAATCAATTACTTTATGCAAAGTCATTCCTTCACACAATTAAAAGCTATTCATTAATCATCTATCATGTATCCACTATTGACTCCAGCATTTAACTAATATTACCTCCATTCACCTTTAGTGGCCAGTCTGCCAAGAATGGCAAGTAATTACACATGAGATTACATGTATTATGAAAGCTTACGTGCAAAGAGCTATGACAACAGATACAAAGCAACATTTAGTTGAAAGGCACATAGAATTTGTATATTTATAAAAGATAATTTAAGAGGGGAAAGGGGTTTGCATAATAAAAAGCTTTATGCTATCCTCCCTTCCATTCTGTGTATGTGACCTTCTCTGACATTCTGTGTGTGTGCTTGCCTATTCTACTAAACCTAGGTCTGAATTCTGATTACTAAGTGTTCTTCCTAAGATGCTGGGCAGCTGTACTGTGGCAGAGCTAGCCGTTATTATATCACATCGCCATGGTTAGTTACAAACAGGTATGTAGGTTTAATAGTTCATACCCAGAGTCTAGCACAGTAAATTACACAAATTCTAAGTACAAAGAATGTTTTAATTGGGCTAAATTAATTAGAAATGAATTTAAGGTGCATTGAAAATATACTGATCAGAAAGAAAATTCTAAATCGTCTACCTTTTTCTTTCATTTTTACTCTATAACAAAATATGGAATCTGTTCAAAATATTGATCTGGTAAATTGTCAATCTGCTTTCTAGATTGCTGAGCAGGGGAACAAGCAAAGTAATATAAAAAATGAACAAGCAAAAAATAGCTTATCATTGCATAACCACAACATGTTTGGGTTAAGTAATATTCTGGTGTAGGCAAAAATGTTAAGGAGTAAAAATCACTTGCCACTCTAGCCTGATGGCTCGAGTTTGATTCCTAGAACCTGAGATAAAAGGCAAGATGTATCTCCCTAAAGTCATCCTCCAGCCTCCACATAAGCACTGCCAGCCACACACACACACACACACACACACACACACACACACACACACACACCACAGACCACCAAATAATAATAATAATAATAAATAATTATTCTTAATAAATGAATATGTAGAAGTATTCTAGTTTGCTCAAAGCCCATCAAGCTCAATTCAATTCTCATTGTTCTTGTGAACTATTACTAAGATTATCTTAGTCTTTCCTCACATGGGTGATGTCATCAACCAACCAGGAGGACAATCATCAGCTTTCTAAAAATACTCTAACTGTGGCTCTTCACCTGGTCAGTCCTGTCAGCACTTCACATCAGTCATGAAAAGGAATGTCCAGCTTGCTGAACTCTGGATGGCTGAACTGATGGAACAGCCCAAGGATTTTGGCCAGAAAAACATGAACTCAGGCTTCCCCTACAAACACCAATCCCTATGGAAACCAAACCAATCCCTATGGAAACCACACAGAGCATGCTCACTTTATTTTAAGCCCAGTGATCCTCATGAGCTTTTTCCTGTGTCAGTTAGGCTTCTCCAAGACAGTACTTTTTGCTTCATGGCTGGCAGTTGTTTGAGCCATCTCTTCAACCAAACTCAGACAGCATTTGCTTTGAATAGGCTCCAAGGAGTTTTCCATGGAGAACTTCATGTCTGTTGAATTGTCTGCTTACTCAGACCTTATAAAGCCTTTGTCTGTACAAGCAGAAAGGGGAAAATTGCATCATTACTATCAGATGTGTTAAGTATTTTTCTATTTTAATAACACCACATTCTTCTCTTTCCACAGAGTATCTAGAACTTGAAATTTTATAAGTACTTTTTAAGACCTTTTCTAAGGAAACCAATGAGTTATACCTCAGCTAAATACAAATTGACTGTTGCTTTTATATAAAATTCAGAGTATTATGGATTAATCAAAGACATTTTATTATTAGAAATCATTATCTGATTTGAAGTTGGGATGTGAGTACCATAGGTCTTTCCATATTTAATGGATGTGATAAATTCAAATTGATAATATCAATCACTAATAAAAGTGCAGAAGATGCAGAAGATCTTCATGACTCAGAGATCTTTAGTTGCTTGCTCACATACCAGGAGAAATTCAACTCAGTACAAGACAAAATGATACTTTTTCTAAAGAAATGCAGACTTAACATAAAGAATTGGTTACTTCTAAAAGCCGCTTCCAGACTTTGCCCCTGGAATGAATTCATAATCAGAGTTAGCCCACTAGATTTGCAACTGGAATTGTGATGACACAGAGACCTTCTACCCACAGAGTATCTCCAAACATGGCTCCTCTTACCGCCCAAGAATCTGAAGAACTGAGAGCTGTAGACCAGACATAAAATGGCCACCACCTCTGCCCCTTCATCTTGGCTGCTGGAGCTGGAGATGGGACAGAGGAATACACACTTAAGAAGACCTTCGATTTGTGTGGTGCCACTAGCCTAGAGGTCACAACCCCTTTGGGGGTCAAATAACCTTTTCATAGCGGTCACCTATGAACATCAGAAAACACATATATTTGCACTAAAATTTATAACAGTGGCAAAATTATACCTATGAAGTAGCAACAAAAACAATTTATGATTGGTAGTCAGCACATAAGGAGCTGTATTAAAGGGTTACAGCATTAGAAAAGTTAAGAACCACTGCACTAGCCAGAGATATTAGTAAATTTATTCCTTCCAAATATCTGTGAGTTGGTCCAATGGGTGGATGTTCACTATTTCTAGACCTCAATATCAGGAAGGTAATAAACAGTGTTTGAAACTTTTCATCAGTGATTAGTAGAAATTCTAAGTATACATGGTTGTAAAGAAGCAATTTAGAGGAGATAAAATATATATCCATTTTATCTGGAAATCAGCAAATATTCCCCTAATATAAAATAATACAGTGTACATATCCTGTATGTACCTTCCTACTTATTTTAAAGCATCTGTAATTACCTTAATGCCCACTACACTACAACTGCTAGGTGACAAGCTGCTGAGACACAGGCCAGAATAAAACTCTGCACATGTTTAGTATAGATACAACTTTCTCCCCACCTCCAATATAGTCTATGTACATACACTTTGGTGGCTCCATGGACACAAAATACATACACACAAGAAGTAAAATTTTTCACACATGCACATAGTCACAAATGCATGTACACACATAAATGCATATCTTTTACTGCTTCAATCCTAGTACCACAATGCACTTTTTGACTCAAATATTATGCACTTGTTCAACTCATATATCCTCAGGAAGAAAGGCAATGATTTCCCAGTAGTAATATACCCATGTCTTGAATTGTTTTTGTTTTCTTACTGTTCAGCTTGACTAAGATGTCTAGGTTTGGCTTAAAACTATGTTGGTTCAGTCTCTAAATTTTATTCTTTTATAGAACAACCAAACTTCATACACATTAAGAATTATGAAGTGAGGTTGTCTTTTAACATGCCCATTTCTGTAAATGTATATCATTCACAGTAAAAATAACTGATGGCTTAAAGTGAGTAGGCTACTTTATGATGTGGCTTAGTGGTTTTATTTCTGCCTCTTCATCAAACCAAGGAACCACAACACACAGCTAAACAGGAATTAGCCTCTGTTTCTTATTAAATATGTATTGTTTGGAGCTTCTGCAAGTGAGGGGAGAAGGCTTTACTGAAAATTCATACGAGCAATGTTTTAATGGATACTTTTCAAAATCAAAGCTATACAGATAGTGCCAACGGATAAAAGAAATTTAAACATTAAAGGTTGAAACACAGTCTCTAAATGTTTCTATTCATAGCCCCCTTGTTTGCTTGGTTTATTCTGTACATCCAGGAAATAAAGCAAATTGTATGCAGCAATGATCAAAGGATTATTACATATGTAGCTAAAATATGTTTAAGCTGAAACATTGATCACAGAATTGTTAGTTATTCATATTTAAGGCTACTTTTTAAACTAATGAATGTATTTGCTACTGACTGAAAATTGATTCAACAATGAAGTTTTGTTCTTCATTAACTATTCATCTCTAATCTGTTTCCTTCAAACTGTCCCACTTCTTAATACACAATCAAAAACACATAGAAAGACCCTTAGATCTTAGTATATAATAGAATTGTTTATACTCTTAATAGAAATGCTAAGTGCAACTGGGAAATTTATTAAATCTAGAAAAAATATTATAGAATGTTTGTAAGGATGAATACATCGTATATTTGTGATTTTTTGAGTGGATCTGTCCTGCAGACTCGGGTCTGTGGGTCTCTTCAGACTGGAGGTCAGACAGGACCTGCAAAATGAAACGGGTCAGAGAACAAAGAGACGGACGCCAAGAAGAGTCCTATCAAGGCATCTCTTTACTTGGGGGTGTTTTGAGCTTATATAGGCAGGTAAGAACTGAAACATCCAGAAAAAAATATTTGCATAACATAAACATTGAGAAGTCAGAAAAGAGTCAGGAGGGAGTTATGAGGGAGTCACAAGCAAAGGTCACCAATGGCTCGGATGCCTGCGGATGTCCTCAGGCAGTAGGCATTGTCTTAGGCATAGTTGTATCTCAGCGTGAACTTCTTAGGCAATTTCTTTCAGAGATAAGCCTGCAGGAGGTCTTTCGGCTTAATTCCCTAGGTGACCACCTCGGGTGGAACTGGACATGGGAGGCAACAATTTTTTAAAATATTTTTATTTAATTTTATACTTTGTTTGCAACTATATATGTACACCAAGTGCATGCCTGGTACCCGTAGATGCCAGAAGAGAGCATCAAATCCTCTGCACTGGAGTTACAGATAGATGATTGTGAGCTATCATGTGAGTTCTATGATCTGAATCTAGGTCCTCTAGAAAGTGACAAGTTCTTTTAACAATGAGCTGTCTCTCCGGGTCTAGTATATTTACTTCTGTTTTGCTTTAGTTGAAAGCCTGGCTACAGTCTATGGTGCCTTTGAGAAGTAATGAACCATTCAGAGATGAAATCTAGTATAAGAAGTCTAGTATAAGCCTAGTATTAGATAGTTTAGGGCATGTGCCTGCAAGAGAGTTTGAGGTCTTCTACTCTTTCTATCATGGCCATAATGAGATAATTATTCCTCCTTTGCTCTAGTTTCCCAGCATGATGTATCATTTACCACTACCTGTTCAAACTAAGAGGACCAAGTGATCATCAACTGAAATCTTTGGAATAATAAGTCAACATAAATCTTCCTTAGCTATAACTTGATTAGTTCAAGTGTTTTGTTAGAGTTGTAGAGGGCTAACAGGCCTTAATACATAGTGCTTGATGTAGGGACTTTAGAAACTATGTTTTATATGTGACAATTGATTATGTTCAATGTGAGAAGAACTTTATCATAGCCCCAGGCTTACCATTTGAGGCGAAATCCACAAACCGACTTTATTTTGTATATCACAATTTAGCTATGGGTATATTGAACACTGAAGAGTAAGCAAAGTCCCCCTTATTTACATTTTAAGAAAGCACAGACAATGCTCACATCAGCAGCATATCTCCTCTCTCCTCACTCATTTCTCAAGAAGCAACAAAGCACAGTGTTATACATGGCATATCTATGTCTGCTCACTTCTTAGTTCAATAAGAAAGAATGAGGCTAAGAAGAAAGTGGATTTTTGTCCACACTATATTCTTGTTAAAAAATAAATCTTGTCTCATAGTTAGACTTGGGTTTTCCAAGCTATTGATGCAAATTTGTAATATCTTTAGTAGTTTTTAAATGTTTTTGTTTTCTTATTTCAATTGAGACTTAATCAATTAAAGGGGGTTTATTAATTATTAATTACTAGGTAGTCTCACTGTGTCCAGAATAAATTGAATCTTAAATTCTCTACAGTATTCTGAGACTCCTAAGAAACTTCAAGCTCCAAATCTCTTTTGTGGTATTCAGCTCTACATTACTATAACAAAATATTAAAGTCAACTGATTTATAAAGTGAAAGGACTCACTTATCTTAAATTCTAATGTTATCTGTTCTAAATTGAGCAGTCAATAGTTTGGGACCTCTAGCAAACATTCTAAATGGGAATGACAGGAATGTGCATCGTCTCAGATCATTCAAACTCTGAGTCACATAGCAGATAGAGAATGAGTTGAGTCCTACCATACTTTTGGGAGCATGGCTGCAGTGACCTAAGGACTTTCCATAAGGACTCATTCTAAAGGACTAGAGCACATTTCAGGAGCATTACTCAAGGACCAAACCTTCATCATGTGACTATTTGGAGGGTAGTACCCATGTTTAAACCATAGAATATACATACTACCCAACAGAATATGACCCACATAAAGGTCTATCATTTCAGTATATACATGCTTTTTAAGTTTTTACTGTAGAGAAAGAAGTGAAAAACAAGATTAATATGAAGTATATCCTTGTATAACTCATCATGGACATGTGTTTTTGTTGTGTTCAACACTGTTGATGTCACATATTTGATATTATTATAGGTTGCGATCTAATAAAGGGTGAATGAAAGATTTATTTGCAAGGCTTATTCATTTCAAAATTATCTTCTTACTGTGCCTAAAGCTTATGAATAATCTTTATATGTACATACAAACACACACATAACTAATGTACTATGATTATAGAACAGCCAAGATATACTCTGTAACCACATAGAGGATGGAAGGGGTAATCGGTGCTAAGTTGGTACATAAGAGTCTGGAACAAGCTCCTCCTTAGTAAACATCTAGGCAGATTCCCAAAGCACTTAATCATGGACCATGATTGTAAATGAGGTATCTGTTAGTATACTGGCCTAAGGAAGAAGAAGGACTAGCTTTTTCAGAAGGACTCTTGCACGTTTCATGCTAAATAAATATCCAACTGCTAATATGGGACAAATTTGAGCTTCAAGAGCCATTTAATACTGTAATAACCATAAACATCAACCTCAAATTCAAAGAAAATCTATAATCCATTTAGTGGTAAAATACTAAGGATGACCACACCCCCCCCCAATAAAAAATAACAGATTGCTAAAATTTTCTGGAAAGGTTGATACAAGCACAACTGTATTACAAAAACTGAAATAATGATTCAATATACAAAGTATTTTATGTGCCCATAAATACCATTAGTTTCCAGGGTGTCTTGTCCTTACGAGTCAAATAAAATAACAACATAGCAACCAATATGTGTGAACTCTTAGACATAGAATTCAATATAGCCATCTTTAAAAACACAAAAGAATTCAGTGAGCTTCAAGGAAACAGAGAGAAATCACTGAATATTCTAGCTGAGAAATTTAATAGAGATATTTAGTAATTTTCAAATATTAAATAGAGATCCTTGATCTGGAAAATATTTTAAATGAAACTGAAGATGAATTAAAGTGTTAGTATCACTAGATCAGACAGGGGAGAAAAGAGCTCAGAACATATTTGAAAAAACACAAAGGAGGAGAAATTAAACAGTGAAGAAAACTAATGAGAATTTCTAAACAAGAATAAAATAGTAAATATTTAATCATTGAAGTTCAAGAAAGTCTTGTTCAAATGAATAATTTTTTGAAACTACCAATTCTAGGCAATATAAATGTCCAAATATATAGACATCAAACAGTAGCATTTAGAGTGAGCAGAGCCAAATCTTAAGACTTAGAAACAATGCTTCAAAGATGAAAGACAGAATTCTCCAAACAGTTGAAGTGACAGGAGATGTTATCAGAAACCTTAAAATCCTGCAGAGAATAATATAAAATTGTTCACAGTGTTAAAAAGAAAACCAAGACTTTCATGATACAGAAAATCCACCTTTTAGAAATGAAAGACAAAGTTTTTCTTATATGAAAAGAAAAAGGGGGAAAGAGAATCTGAAAAAAAAATTATCACAGATTTCTCTTCTTCTCTCTAATAAATGCAAGAGTCTCTTCAAATTAAAAAGGAAGGTTTTGAACTTAAGAAAATGCCAGAATGCCTATACACATTTAAAATGTTATAATACTGTAAGGGTGGGGTATAAAACATCCTTGTTATTTTGTAACAATTTTTAAGAATTCAATTAAAAATGTGGTTATAATATCTCACCCTTTCTCTCTCCTTTCTCCAACCTCTCCCATGCTTCTGCTCTCCTGCTACTTCTGGAAATCATTCCTACTTTTAGTTCAGTTGTTATTGTTAAATAAAACATGCAGAGGGATACATGCATCCATAAATACATAAATTATCATTTATTTTGTTCATAGTTGATATATACTATTGTATTATATGAATTCTAGGATGAATACTTGATATTAGACACGAATTTAGGGACTCATCCTTGGGGGATGGGGTAGCAGTATTTCTCCTGTTTTCAGCATTCTTTACTTCCCTTTAATCTTTTGTATATGGGTAGTGCCCCCATGAGATTTCTCTCTTCTGTGTCAGCTTATCTATCGATGCTGTATGTCTCTGAAGAAGTTTTGATTGGGCAGCCATATTGTTGTGGTAGTAGCTTCTCTATCATTTCTGTTTTTTGGGGGGGGGCGTTGTTTTTATGTAACAGTTTCAAGTATTCTTTGAGAATTTCATATATGTACATAATTTATTTTTATTGTATTCACCAATCTAACTTCTACCTCCAACTCCTTCCAGACTCAGCCACAACTGCATACAACTCCAATTTCATTTATGCTTTCTTTCCTTCTTCCTTTCTTTCTTCCTTTCTTTCTTCCTTTCTTTCTTTCTTTCTTTCTTTCTTTCTTTCTTTCTTTCTCTCTCCCTCCCTCTATTTATTTATTTATTTATTTATTTCCTTTTTGTTTTTTTTATTTATTTATTTTTTATTAGATATTTTCTTTATTTACATGTACATTTTCCCTTTCCCATCTTCCCCTCCATAACAAACAAACAAACAAACAAAAGCAAGAACAAACCTCTTTTGCCTCCCCCTTCCCCATGCCTGCCACCCCACCCTCTCCCACTTATTGGCCCTGGCATTCCCCTACACTGGGGCACAAAACCTTCACAAGGCCGAGGTCCTTTACTCCTATTGATGATCGAATTTGCAATCCTCTACTATATACCTGCTTCCAGTACATTCAGTCCCACCCTGTATAGTCCTTGATTGGTGGTTGGGTCCCTGGGAACTCTGAGGGTACTAGTTAGTAATTGTTGTTCATCCTAAGGGGCTGCAAACCCTTCAGCTCCATAGAACCTTTCTCTAACTCCTTCATTGGGGACCGTGTACTCAGTTCAATGAATGGCTGTGAGCCTCTACATCTGTATTAGTCAGGTATTGTCAGAGCCTCTTAGAAGATAGCTATATGCTTGTCCTTCCTTCCGTCTCTGCTCCATAGTTAATCTCTGCCACTCCTTCTGTGGGTGTTTGATTCCCCTTTTTAAGAAGGAAAGAAATGTCCACCTTTTAGTCTTCCTTCTTCTAAAGTTTCTTGTGGTTTGTGGGTCGTTCTTCCTGTATTCCAAACTTTTTGTAATAATCCTTTGAATCCAGTTAGGGATGCTTAGGTGCATATGAGTATAAGCACATCTTGGAGAGCATGGGTGGCCTACTAAGGGCCACAGTCCTGAAGAACACTGGCTCTCTTTCCCACTGTGGCCACCAACAGCCTCCTTTGCTACCTCTTCTCCAAGCAACCACAACTGCTCAGATTCATAATTACAACTGCCCCATCATTTCCAGAAGATATCGTTTCACAACAGTCCTCTCTGACATCTTCCTCTTTCTTAATTTTTCTATTCCTCTCCTATGAACCCTGAGCTTTCAGGAGAAGAGTGATACAGATGTCCCATTACTAATGGCTGAGCACTCCACAGACACTTATTTACTGCACCAAGTATTCTTTTAAATGATACCTCTACCCACAGAACATGCTAACAAGGTAAAATCCCAAGAAAATATTGTTTATGATTTGAAGCTAGACAGTGTCTTTCTATCTTCTTGACTGTCTTTCTTAAGATGTTGGAGCCTGACTTTCTAGGCATTGAATTCTCTAAACTTCTTATTAGAGTTTTTAAATTGGTGTCACATTAGAATGTCAAATATGGACTTGGAGTCAGGGGAAAGGAAGGTAAGGCTAGGGTGAGTAGAGAAGACAGGTGATGCTCTGTACCCTAGAGATCTCTGTTTCAGAAAGACAACAACAAGCAAGGTACATACCTCTTATTCCTAGTTAATTGTGTCAATGAGTTTGTAGACAACTTCATACAAGACATGGTTTTAAAATGTATATATAGGCAGAGTTCCTACTGGTCAGAGACTAAATGAAAATGATCTCTCTTGTCTTTGAATCTCTTAAGAGATGGTATCCAGTGGATAGCCATGGCCCCATGTTGAGGGATGGGTCCACCCACCCATCTCAAAATTATTAATTCAAAATTCCTCCTGTTTAAATGAAATGCAGGGATGCACAGTGGATTAGAGACTGAAGGAAGAGTTATCGAGAGACTGCCCCACATAGGGATCCATCCCATCTCCAGACATCAAACCCATACACAATTGCTGATGCCAAGAAGTACTTGCTGACAGGAGCCTGGTATAGCTGTCCCCTGAGAAGCTCTGCCAGAGCCTTACCTATACACATTCGGATTGATGCAGCCAAACATCGCACTGAGCATGGAGACACCAATGGAGAAGTTAGGGCAAGGACTGAAGGAGTTGTAGGGATTTGTAATCCCAGAGGAAGAACAACAATATCAACCAACGAGACCCCACAAAGCTCCCAGGGACTAAACCACCAACCAAAGAGTACACATGGAGGGACCCATGGCTCCAGCTGGATGTGTAGCAGTGGATTGTCTTATTGGGTATCAGTGGGAGGGGATCCCCTTGGTCCTGTGGAGGCTCCATAAGCCAGGGTAGGATAATAGTAGGGTACTGAGGCAACAGTGGGTAAGTGGGGAGGGGAGGATCCTCATAAAGGAAGGAAGAGGGGGCAGAGGAAAGGAGTTGTGGAGGGGAAACTGAGAAAGGGGTAACATTTGAAATGTAAATAAAAGAACTGATGAAAAATAAAAATGAGAAAGTATTGGGTCTTCTTCAGGTCTGTCTGGGCTGGTGCCCTGAGCAGACCTTGGGTGCAAACTCTTCAGCAAGTCCCACAACACCCAGAGGAAACTCCACTCCCAGGCCCTCTAACATACCCAGGATCAGAGGTGAGTAGGACACAACATCTGTTCCAACACCGGAAGTAACTGGGACCAACAGGACCCAGGCACATAGGGACTCCACCAGCCCAGTGGCTCTGGATGCTTCTGGTCTGCCTGGGCAGGCTGATGCCCTGAGCAGACCTTGGACACAAACTCTACAGCCAGTCCCACAATATCCAGAGGAAGTTCTACTCCCAGACGCTCTAACAAGCCCAGGATCACAGATTCACATGATCACAGAGATAGCTTGACTCTAAGGAATTCTGACACAACCAAGATCACAGGAAGGACAGGCTCCAGTCAGATTTAGCAAGGCCAGGTAGCACTAGAGATAACCAGATGGCATGGGGCAAGTATAAGAATACAAGCAACAGAAACCAAGGTTACTTGGCATCATCAGAACCCAATTCTCCCACCATAACAAGTCATAGACACACCATCACACAGGAAAAGCAAGACTCAGATAAAAAAATCACTTTTCATGATGATGATACATGACTTTAAGAAAGATGTAAATAACTCCCTCAAAGAAATACAGGAGAACACAGGTAAACAGCTAGAAGCCCTTCAAGAGGAAACACAATAATCCCTTAAAGAACTACAGGAAAACACAATCAAACAAGTGAAAGAAATGAGCAAAATCATCCAGAATCTAAAAATGGAAATAGAAACAATAAAAAAATCAGAGAAACAACCCTGGAGATAGAAAACCTAGGAAAGAAATCAGAAGTCATAGATGCAAGCATCACCAACAGAAAACAAGAGATAGAAGAGAGAATCTCAGAGGCAGAAGACACCATAGAAAACATTGACACAACACTCAAAGAAAATGCAAAAAGCAAAAAGCTCCTAACCCAAAACATCAGGAAATCCAGGATTCAATGAGAAGACCAAATCTAAGGATAATAGGTATAGAAGAGAGTGAAGACTCCCAATGTAATGGGCCAATAAATATATTCAACAAAATTATAGAAGAAAACTCCCCTAACCTAAAGAAAGAGATGTCCATGAGCATGCAAGAAGCCTACAGAACCCCAAATAGACTGGACCAGAAAAGAAATTTCTGCCATCACGTAATAATCAAAACACCAAATGCACTAAACAAAGAAAGAATTTTAAAAGCAGTAAAGGAAAAAGGTCAAGTAACATATAAAGGCAGGCCTATCAGAATTATACCAGACTTCTCACCAGAGACTATGAAAGATAGAAGATCCTGGGCAGATGTCATACAGACTCTAAGAGAACACAAATGCCAGCCCAGGCTACTATACCCAGCAAAACTCTCAATTACCATAAATGGAGAAAACAAGATATTCTATGACAAAACCAAATTTATACAATATCTTTCCACAAATCCAGCCCTACAAAGGATAATAGATGGAAAACATCAACACAAGGAGCAAAACTACACCCTAGAAGAAGCAAGAAAGTAATCTTTCAACAAATCCTCACAAGCCTAATTTTACCTCTTACAACAAAAACAACAGGAATGTGACAATTACTTTTTCTTAATATCTTAATATGAAAATTAATATTATCAACATATCCTAATCAATTGAAATCCATGGTCTCCCTAATTTGGTAATTGGAGAAATAGGTCCAATAATGTACAACCTATATACACTTTCAGCTTGTTTGTAGGTAACAGTGTCTTACTGTGTACAACATAATGGTCTTGAAATCAGGCTTCTCTTATCTCAGCCTCTCTATTAGTAGTATTGTTTATTTCATATTTTTACACTATACTATGGTTTTCAGAACAGCTTACATATTTCAATTTGTTTATACAGCCAAAGGAAAGGTAGAGAATTAACTTGGGAGGTGTCTTATAAGAGAACAACAAAGAGTGAGACTGAATGCTTTGCTTGATGTTCGTAACTATTGTATCAAGTTTAAAGAAGAGGACTTTATAAGTTACTCTTTCTCTGAGATGAATGTTTTTCAAAATTATCATAGCCAATGAACAAGATTCTTACACTCACCTAATGTCTGTGCCACCCTCCAAGCAGAACCATTGTTCATTGAAACAGTTGGTGAATCACTTTATGGATAGACCATCTTAATACACACACCATTTCTTAAATGAATGTAACCTGTTCTCTGTGAGCTGAGAATAAAGTCACTCACTAAAGTCAAATAGCTTTGACCATAGCAGGAAGT
>JADRCD010234196.1:0-19948 GCA_019843815.1 Montemys delectorum
CTACTCTATACTACACTATACCAATAGTATACTATACTACAATATACTATATTATATACTACACTACTCTATACACTACATTATACACTACACTACACTATGCTACACTACACTACTCTATATTACAGTATATAACACTACACTACTCTATACTACACTATACCAATAGTATACTGCACTACACTATACTATACAACAGTACATAATACTACACCATACTACACGACACTATACTATGATGATGGAGAAAGGAAACTGTGAGAGTAGAAATGTCAAGCAGGGATGTGTCAAGGGATGAAGAACAGAGCAGGAAAAAGGAGACAGGTGAACCAAAATGAAGGCTGAATTATAACCCAAATGGAAACTTAATATTTTGTAAATTATTTGTTTAACTTTTTAAGGGAGAAATCCTGTATAGCTGCTGAGTACGGTCCTTGTACCCCAAGGGTTATTAAACAAAAGTTCCAATGCCAAGTGTGGGCCACCTCTTTGAGTTGTGGGCCAGTGAAACCACAGAGGATCCGGACAATATAGGCTGTGCCATCCTTCTCAGTTTCCTATGAGACCTAGATAATGAGGCCCTATTGCTGAAGACAGCAATACACACCTTGGCTGTGTGATATAGGAAAATGAAACCGAAACTGAGCTAGAAAAGTCTTCCCTGCTCTCTCATTCCCAAAAGGTGTCCTACAGGAATCAGAGGTCTTAAACTGCTGTGAACTTTATGAATTTCAACAATAAGTGACCACTAGAATAATAATAGCAAGAATGTTATGAGGGTAATATACCACTCTGATTGAATTTGAACTTTCTGTGCTGCCTATGACTCTGTTCTAAGCTCCAGAGAGGGGTCATCTGCCCACACTGGGATTCTCTTGCCTTGTCTGTCCATGGCTGGAACCCTGCTGTCTGGAAACTCACCTCCACACTTGGGGAAAGCCTGGTTAGAGACAAAGGAGGAGTCAGTCTAAGACCCTTCCAGTGGCTTGGTAGAAAAGAGCACCTGGCACATGGCCTGCTGATGGTCTTCCTCCACCCCTGACAGGAGGGAATTCAATTTCAGTTCTGTAATCCCAGTAAAAACCTCATGTTGGAGGAAGTCTTTGGCCCTAGGTAGGAACTTAATTATTTTTGTATAGCTAAAGGGGCATAGCTCCAAATGGCCTTCTAAAAGTTCATGTCTATACCCATAGACAAATAAAACCTTCATCTGCGAAGGTTCTCTATGCCGCGAATGACAATCAATGCAAAGACTGCTTAGGTGCTAAGAATAAGTGACAGTTGATTGCTCAGTTCTAAATGGGGCATTTATTTATACTACTCTCCCAAAGCTCAGGGAAATCACGAAAAAGGATCCAGAAGATGAGACAAAGATCAGTGAGATGCCATCTTCAACACACTATGTAGTCATCCTAGTCGTGATCCTGTAGCAGCTTAAGTGGCCTCCATTAAGGCTGAAAAAACCTGGTCCTGTGTTCAGTCATGGAATGAGGAGACACTGATGGGGTCAAACTCTCCTTTATGAAGTGCTAGATAGGGAAGCAGATGTCTTCAGTGGTGCACCTGTAGAGAATCCCAGCAGGTGTCAAGAGACAGTTCTAAAGCCACGATCACAAAGGCAATGCTGGTTAAACTCAGTGGGTCACAGTAGAAAACAAAAAGACACAAATGTGAGGCAGGGACTTATAGGGAAGAGCAGGGACTGATGGGGTGGGAGAGAGGTAGAAAAGGAGAGGGAGAGAAGAAATGCTTGACAAATTATTGCAAATAGTCATCTAGGATGTTTGAGCTGACTCAGAGTCCAATTTTAATGGACAGATAGATTTGTATGCTAGCACGTGCTAGCTTAGCTCTCTCCTCCCTCCAAAGTATAATGTATCAATAAAAACAAGACAGAACACTATATATTTTTATATTGATTAGGGTATTTAGTTTCTGAACACATGATGTGAGCTGTGTTCTAGGCATGCTACTATAGTGGTTTTAATTATCCTATTTTGAAATCATGTCCTGGAGGAGAATTTTAGTATAACAGAACTTGCATGGGTACAAGTGGCAGAAATAGGATTCACATATGCATTCCTCTGTCTAAGGTCACATCCTCCTCTACCACATCCGAACAAATGCTTTTCATGTTGGCTACCACACTCAGTCACCCTGAAGAAATAAAGTTGGTAAAAGTACTTGGTGTGAGTGTGAGGAAATGCCCATCAGACAATGAGGGCAGGATGGATGGTAATGATGCTCATGGTTAGTCTGCAGGTCACTATCAGACTGCAGAGTAAAGGCTTCAGACATCTGTAAAACTACTTCTTTTCAAGGTGTGTCAAAGAATGCAAGAAAAAAAATTATTGGAGTGTGAACCAAAAAGAGCAGCAACTTCTAAGATGCAAGTTCCTGAGACTGCAGGAATCCTTAGCATATTAACTAACAGCTAACATTTTGGCCTTTTGTTTTTCACACAGTTTTCTGTAGAAAGGGAAAGTCATCCTGACTTTTTCTCTAAGAGGATAGGGTGTGATCTTCATTACACAGTACCTCTTCTAATTGGCAACATGGGGCCCAACCCCCAAATTTAGAGGTCTACGTTCCCATTTACTCTGTAAGCAATTTCAAGATATTGGGGTTGTTATGAGGATGAAAGAATTCTAAGTGTACTTTGGGCTATAATGAAAAAGGTTTTGGAATAAAAGCCAAAATATTGTAGTTTCTTGATAGACACGTACTTTGAAGTTATCAGAAATAATATTTTAGAAGGATACATGTCCATGAGAAAGTTACTACATTTTTATGCATTTTATATATTGAACACACACACAAGATTCTAGAAATGCATCTGAGTATCAAAATCATTCAGAAAAATTGCATCAGCACTGAACATGCATAGACTTTTTTTTGTCATTCCAAAACAATAAAATATAACAATGATTTAAGTAGCATTTATGTTGGACTAGGCATAGATAATCTAGAGGTGATTTAAGTACATGGGAGGGGCCTTTGTTGTGTAAGAAAACAAGCCAGAGGAAGCAAACCAGTAAGCAGTGTTCCTCCACCAGTATCTGCTTCAAGGTTTTGCCCTGAGTTCTATCTTGACATTTCTCCAAGTTAGATTGTAAAGTTTAAGATGAAATGAACCCTTCTTCCCCCAGACTGCTTTTGTTCATGGTGTTTATCATAGCAACAGAAAGAAAACTGGGACATAATCCTTCATGTGAACCAGGATGAAGAGCATAGATAATGCATAAGATTTAATATTGAATCCCATATTTAATACCAACTTTTCTATAGAGGAGTATTCTCCATTAGAGCTTCATATGATGACAGAAGCGCTCTTGACATTTGTTGCTAGAGATAGTTGTCTCTATGACATGTGGCTATTCACAAACAAGCACATACCAAAAAGTAGAAAACCAACTTTTGTTTTTATCTGAGTTCTAAGCAAACTAAGAAACCAGAGAAAAGATCAAGTAAATGGAGGTGAAATATTATTTTTTTTAGATATTTTCTTTATTTGAAATATTATTTTTAATGTGAATAAGGCTGTTATTTGGATAGATGTTGTATTAGTCAGAGTTCTCTAGAGTCACAGAACTTATAGGAGTCTCTATATAGTAAAAGAATTTATTGATGGCTTACATTCTGTAGTCCAACTCCCAACAATGGTCAGCAGCAGCTGTGAATGGAAGTCCAAGGATCTAGCAGTTGCTCAGTTCCACAAGGCAAGCAGGTAAAGTAGAGAGAGCCTTTCTTCTTCCAATATCCTTATATAGGTCTCCAGCAAAAGGTGTGGCCCAGATTAAAGGTGTGTGCCACTACACCCTTAATCCTAGATGACCTTGAACTTGGAGATTTTCCTGTCTTAATCTTCTGGGATTCATAGCTACTATACCTCAAGATCTCCATGCCAAGATTCAGGTGGGAAACTTGCATCTCTCAGACTCCAGATTAGGGCCACAGGTGAGCCTTCCAATTCTGGATTGTAGTTCATTCCAGATATAGACAAGTTGACAACCAAGAACAGCTACTACAGATGTATTTGTATGTATGTGTTATGGACTTATTAATAAGATACATCTGGGAAAGGAGAGTTTACTACACAGTGACAGACAGTCTTAGTCTTGAAGGTCAAACCCTTAAGAGGACAGTTGAATTCTTTGTCAGTTTTCAAGTTGTGGATCATGACCCCTTTGGGAGTTGAACAACCTTTTTAAAGGGGTTGCCTAAGACAATTAGAAAATGCAAATATTTACATTATGATTCATAACAGTAGCAAACATATAGTTATGATGTAACAATGAAAATAATTGTATGGTTTGGGGTTACCAGAGCATGAGGAACTGTATCAAATGGCCAGAGCACTGGGAAAGTTGGAGAGAATGTGGGACAGCCAGCCAATAGAGACACCAAGTACAGTGCAATGGATAGGAAGAAAGATGTGGATAAGAAATGTACAAAAGGGTCAGACAAGATTCTGCTATCAGCTTTTAACTGCAGTAAACAAACTTGTCTTAGTTTGGTTTCTATAGCTGTAATAAACACACCACCAAAAGCAACTTGGGAGAGAAAAAGTTTACTTCAGCTTACTCTTTGTAGCCCATCATCGATAGAAGCATGCATGGAACTTAACGTAGGAACTAGAGGCAGGGACTGAAGAAGATGGCATGGAAGGATGATGCTTACTGCCTTTCTCTTCCATAGCTTACTCAGCCTGCTTTCTTACACAACCCAGGATCATGTGCCCAGAAGTAACATTGCTCATAGTAGGCTTGGTGCTCCCACATCAATCATTAATCAACAATATCCCCACAGAACTGACTATAGGCCAATCTCATGGAGGCATTTTCTCCGTTAAGATCCTATTACCCCAGGTGGCCATGAATTGTAACAAATTGACAAACTTCTATCCAGTATTGAATGTCAGATGTCAGAAGAAAGAATCATCTTCTACCTGTACTTTCATTCTATATCAAGATTTTAGGAGCAGGGTGTAGCTGGCTTTCAGATGCATTTCACAGAGTACGCGAAGCCATGATCTGGTCACAACTTGGTCTTAGGTAAGATAAAATGATCGAAAAATTCAGAGATCTCTCCTTTTTCAGATATTACTTATGCTTTATTTGAATATATAGGCATTAACCTATAAGGTTTAGGCTCTTTAAAATAAAAGGTGCTGTCCCCAAAATGTGATCTAATGATGCCTTAAATGCATCTGAGGGATCAGACAATAGACCCAAACGTTATATTGTAAATATTGAAAATGGAGTGGAAAATTTTTGTGAATTTGAGTTAGGCAAAGATTTCACAAATGGGATATAATAGTATAGGCCCAAAACAACAACAACCACAGGAAAAAATTGGATTTCACTAAAAATAAAATAGTTCTCCTTTCATACATTCTATAAGAACACACACACACACACACACACACACACACACACACACAAAGCAGGGCCAAGATTGGAAGAAAAATGTTCAGGAGGCATATGTCTTACTGCTTTTCAGTTATTGTGATAAAACACCATGACCAAGACAATTTACAGAGGAAAGGATTTGTTGCCGCTGGTCGTTTCAGAAAGCTAGAGTCCATGGCCATCATGTAGGAAGCAGGGCAGCAAGCAGAAAGGTGATGGAGCAGTAGCTGAGAGTTGCACATCCTTATGTGAAAGTAGGAGGCAGAGAGAGCTAGGTGGGAGTGGAATGGAAGTTTGAAACCTCAGCTCCTTGAGTGATATAATTCCTTAAACAACGCCTCAGCTCCTGATTCTTTCCAGACGGTTCCGCCAACTGAGGCTCTAGACTGAAATACATGAGCATGTGAGGGTTACACTTATTCAAACCACAACAGCATATTTGATGAAAGATACATATTGCAAACAAAGAATCTTCGCAGAGATACTACTATTCCATATGGTAACTTTTTACTTTGCAGGAACTGGGGGGATGGGGAGGGGTGTGACCCAAGAGGATTCAGAGGGGAGAGAAGACAAAGTGGAAATTATGTTAAATCATCATCCCCTTTTGTTCTGTTTTGAAACAACTTTTTACTATGCAGACTGAGTTGATCTTGAATCCACAGAGATCCACCTATCTCTCTGCCTCTCAAATGCTTGGATTAAATGTATGTGTCACCACCCAGCCCACAGATCTTCATAGCTCTTTAATATAAAATATTGGACAAAAGATTTTGATCCTTCTCCATACAGGCACATTGAGACAAGAATTCCACTGTTAGTAGTAAAATGTTTTTCTCCCCTCCCCTTTCCCTTCTCTCTTCTCACCTTTCTTTTTCTTTCTTGTGGTTTTAGGGACAGAATCTGGGTGTTTATGCATGTGATCATGCACTCTCCCACAGAGCACACGTCAACTTTAGAGATGATCTTTCTGACCTTGAATTTAGGATCCATCCTCCTCCTCAGCCTCAAGAGTACTGGAATTATATGCATAGGTCTCCAACCCCCAACTAGAACTATGATTTATAGCAATAATACAATGTCATGGTGCACCTATTTGAAATGGCTAGAAGTAAAAAGAGGGGAAAGTAAAGGTTGTCAGGGAGTGTAGAGACTGAATTATTTATTGGTTGTAAGAAATAAAAATATTTTTTTTTACCTGCTTTAGAGAACAATTGGCCAGTCTTTAAATTCAACAGACTTGTTCTAACTACATCTATATTCCCAAGTGTTCTGTCTTCAGGGTGCCAGGACTGGCCTTCTTAACTCCACTCTTACTCAGCTCTAGTGAGTTCATTACATAGCAAGCAGGGCAATGGTTTAAAAACCCATCACTTCATCATGCTTAAACTTTGCCATTGTTTTCCCAATGTCATAAAAGAAAATCCAAAGTTCTCAGCATGGCTTGCATGGACAGCTGGTCTCTGGAACACTGTCTGTGCAGGACGTTCTTTCTCTTACTGCACTGTAGCAGCACAGGGATTCTCATGAACACCAAGCATAGTTTTGCACAGCCTTTTTTTGCTTATTCTTTTTTTCTGGCATGATGTGCCACCAGAGTCTCTTGTCTGGTTCCCTCTCTTCATTCAGTTCCAACACCTCTGCAGAAATACCATACCTGACCACCAGTCTAAGTGTTGTGTGCTAGATATCTATTTCTGAGGAACCAGGCACCTCAAATGCAGTGACTTAAAACAAGGTACTGTTGTAGGTTTAGTGGACTGGACTGGGTTATTCTGCAATTCTTTGTACAGGCAGCTCCATTCACCTGGAAGCTGGCAGAAAATTTTCTAAATTGGTGTCTTGTTCAGCTGGATGTGGGGCCTCTTGCTGAAGAGTTTGGCTTGAGTCTTTGCCCAGTGTGACTGGGTTTCTGAGTTTTAAGATAGGGACGTTTCTCTAAAGGCCTGCTTGGAAAATACCAAGGTGTTCTGCTGGATTCTATTGGCCAAAGTTAACCACAAGTCCTTGTGGAATCAAAGGCAAGTGCTGCCTTCTCAGAGGAGCAAGTCACACACACACACACACACACACACACACACACACACACACACACACGAATGCACTAAGTTATTTGTCAACAAATTTTAAGCAAACCAACGTGATCTCTCAGGTAATTTTTTCTCTATTATATCACATTGTTTGCTATTATGCTATAAGTTTATATATTCAATACATTTTTTGTCTGCTTTGTTAGACAATGAGTTACATCGGTGTCATAGGAGCTGAGTTCCTGTCCAATTGCTACACCATTCTATCCTGTCTTACTGCTGTGAATAGACACCATGACCAAAGCAACTCTTATAAGACATTTTATTGGAGCTGTTTACAGGTTCAGAGATTCAGTCCAGTATCATCAAGGTGAGAGCATGGCAGCATCTAGGCAGGCATGGTGCAGGAGGAGCTGAGAGTTCAACATCTTGTTCTGAAGGCAAACAGAAGACTGACTTCCGGGCAGCTAGGATGCAGGTCTTAAAGCCCATGCCCACAATGGCACACTTCCTCCAAGAAGGCCACACCTACTCCAACAGGACCATACCTCCTAATAGTGACACTCCTTGGGCCAAGTATATTCAAACAATCACATACTCCTAGTACATAAACCCTTGTTGATCTGCCTTCAGCAAAGGATGAGTAGCACTCATTCAGCTTGCCTTTTCAGATAGGGATGTCCATCTCTTTAGGAAAGTACCTTGTTTCTTTTTCTACTTCATACTTACTTTTCATGATGAAAGTGAAATGATTTTTTCTGATCAATGTTCTGCTAAAATAATTTGATCGTGTTCATCGAAAGCATTCTCCTCTCAGAGCTAGCAAGCCTTCTTCTTTCTGCTGTGTGGCAAACAATCTGAGACTGTGAGTAAGATGTGCAGCTGACTACAGGGAACAGAGACCAAGTCACTGTGGGTTTACTTCAGGGAAGCATCAAGCTTTGGTCAGAGATACAGACTCACATTTTTCTCAATAACTTTGTTAATAATAAAAGGATGCTTAGATTTCCATCTCATTATTGCACTTAAAGTTCCAACTTTGGAAATAGAAGAGCACATCTGCTTCCAAACTTTAGAGGCATGGTTTCATAAATTTGCATTGATTATATAAATGAATAAGACTGTGTCAATTAATTTACCCATTCTGCTTATTACACCTTAAACTACATATTCATTTCTTGATACTCTTACACATTCACAATCTTAGTCATGACCAAGAATGATTTATTTAGAATGAGATTCCACCCATCTTCATATGATAGTGTTTGAATTCTGGTGTTACAATCAGTCAATATGGTCTCAAAGCCCTGGTATTATTCACTTTAGCTTCATGGACTCAACTACTCAGATCATATTCTTCTAGGACATATCTTCTGTCATGGGAGCAAAATTGGCTTATAAATTCTACTGAAGTAAGTGTCTTCCTATAAATCACCCTGAAAATACTCAATGATCATCTGTGCTAGTGTCATATGGCATAGTATTACACTCAAAATCTAACTGGTCAAAAAGAGACTAACTTGTATAGAAAATATGTATGTGTGTGTGTGTGTGTGTGTGTGTGTGTGTATTTCTGAGACTAATTCTTCTAGTACTGCAAAAATGAGACAAATGTATGATAAACTGATATGTGGTTCTGTGTGTTCAGGGTTTGAGTAGCTAGGTTGGATTATTAAGATTTGTTAACATTACCTTCAAAGTCATAAAGATCTTACATGACCTATGGGACATTAATGCTATTATTAACATTGGTGTCCTAGTTTCTATCCTCTTGCTGTGATTAAAACACACCGACCAAAAGAGCTGTAGGGAAGGAAAGGGTTTATTTGATGTTTATATCCCAGCCCATCAATGAGCAATGTCAAGTAGGAACTCAAGCTTGTTGGTTCTCTTGCAGATTTGTGCTTAGCCAACTTTTTTGTATATTGCCAGAGCCATCAATTCAGGGAATGGTCACACTCACACTAGTCTAGGTCCTACATTAGGTAACAATGAAGACAATCACCTACAGGCATGCCCACAAGTTAATCTGATCTAGGGAGTTGTTCAATTAAGGGTCTTCTCTCGGATAACTCTAGGCTATGCCAAGTTGACAATTAAAGTTAACTAGGATTACCAGTTACTTTTATTTTTACAGGACATGCTGAATGTAGCTTCTCTAATAGCTATGCTAATTAACTAGTCATTGTATAGAGTTTTCCATCTAAAAGAAAAAAATGAAGGCTATGTCTCTCTGATTGGTTACGCTCTGGGTAAACAAGAGTTTAGTAGATTTTAATTCATCTATTGCTCATTTACATTGTATTTCTTTTACCACTCAATGAATTCATCACCTTAGGCGCAGTGACTGAAGTCCTTAACTCACGCTTGAGTTGCTCCTTTGCTAAATGTCAGTCCCTGGCCATCTGGATAATGAACACACCTCTTTGTTTTATCTGACAGTAGAATGCTTAGTGACAGAAGGTGAATTTCCATCTGAGCACTAAAACTCAAGTTTGGGCAGTTTCCCCTCCCCCAACATTGAAAAAGAAATCTCTGATTAATCTCCTTTGAGTTATTCTGAACTTCTTTGATTTTTTTTTTTTTTTTCAGGAATGAGGTTGACCAGATGGTAAATATCTTAGCCTTTGTGCTCAAGGACATCTTGCCTGTTATTACTGAGTTGTGTCATTGTTGCATGAAGATGCCTATAAACCATGTAAATAAATCTGCATGATTGTATTCTACTCAAACATTATTTACAGAAACAGGTAGTAGGCCCTGTTTGGTTTTTGGGATGTATCTAATTGACTCATGGTTTAGAGTATCAGAGATGAGAGTTCACTGAGGTGTAAGACAGCAGAGAATCAAATGACTTGTCATTCAGTCCTGAATCCATCACTTTGGTTTAATTCAACTGATATTTACTGTTCGGGTGGAAACACTGTGGCCTATGGAGACTATCTCCTTTCTTACCTTCCAGGTTCAGATCTGGTCTTAGAACCATCAAGATAGTATTGTAAGCAGCTGTCATCTGTTTTGCCTATGTGAGAGGATATGAACTTGTCATTCCTCAGACAGAGTCAGTTCCTGAAGACCTTGGGGCTACATAGAGGTGGCTCTAATTCCTTATGGACTTAGAATCCAGGGCTACATTCCCAGGTCAAGTCCTCTAAAATCCTTAAATGGGATTGTAGAATCTTTCCCACTATTTCCTTGTGGATGGCCATCACTGTGTTAGATGTCATACCACATTCTGTCAAACACAGAAATCCTTTTTTTTATACATTTGGTTAGTAAGTGAGAGCAATAGCAAAGTATCTATCAAATCTCATTTCTTTCATGTTTTCAATAATTTATTTATTTTTATTCATTTTACATTCTGATCACAGGCCCCTTCCTCCTCTCCTTCCAATCCCACCATTTTAAATATTTTCCCCATTTCCCTCTTCCCTTATCCCTAAAGAAGGAGAGTCTCTTTTGGTCACCATCTTTCCCTGGGACATGTAGCCCAAGCAGGACTAGGGCTCTCCCACTGAGGCCCAACAATAAGGAGGATAAAATTCCCATACGTTTTCAAGGTTTACAAGAAACCATTCAGCAATTGGGACACAAGGAAAGTATCCACCCATAAAAATAAATGTATTTTGAGAAATTAGGCCAAACATTTCACTTCTACAAAACTGATGTGTGAATTGTGTTGCCTAAGGTGTCCTTTGTTCTCAAGTCTTACAGATGCCAGGTGACAAGTTCTGAAATAGTTCCTAAGGACAAGAATTCAAATACCAGATAGTAGAATACTTTTTTTTTTTTAGTGGAGACAGCAGTGGATGGGATCCTTAAGAAGAAGCTCTTTGAGAGATCTCCAGAGATTACAATGCCTTTTGGTTTCAAGCAATAGAAGCCAGTGTGGTTTAACCTGGGGAAAAATAAGGACTCTATTTTGAAGCAGAATTGGACCCCATAACACAAGAGCCCTAATTATAGTCAAACCTCAGGCAGAAACTTCAAGTAGATACTTACAATCCAATGAGGCCTCTGGGTATCAGTGCATTCTCTTCATATGGTTGTTTTGTGTCTTGTTTGCTCTTTTTTATTGGTCTGATCGTCTGTCTACATTCTTGTGATGGACGAAAAGCCAAGCTTCATCCCTCAAACTCTTTCACTGTTAACAGTCTAAATGCCAGATATGGAACTGGAGGCCCCAGATGCTTACTCAATTACATGTGGTCAGCATGGGCAGAGATGCCAAAAATACTTTCCTGTGTTAAAAGGAAATATATTTCACTGAACAAGTTGGAAATTGCCTCATAGATGGGACAGGTACTCATTTCCTGCTTACTGTTTGATAAGTGTCATATTTGGGGTGTAAGACTTTGTTGGTTTAAGGGAATAAGTTGTTCTTGCTCAGGTTGACAATTTAAGTTTCATCTCAGTTGCCTTTTCTTCTACCTCATCCTAGGTTTGTTTTCATATTTTATCTTTTCCCCACTGTGGACTGTTGAGGTGATATGGGGCAGTGATGTCTAATGACTGTTCTATCATGTGTCAGTAAATGTATAATAAGACCTGCACATGTGACTATCCTTCTGCAAGTAAAGGTCTGCATCCCAGTCCCAACTTCACATCTATTGAAAATCTTTTTAGTCAAGTGAGTCATCAGACTTTATCTGGACCTTCTCTAATTTCTTGTTCTTTGACAAGTACACCAGAAATTATTGCAATGAGAGAATACTTGTTCTTCTATAATCAGTCTACCTTATCTCATTCGTGCACACTGCTAGGCATTTAATGTCTGTCTCAAGACACCAAATGCCAACATAAATTATCTAATAAGAGGACAAGATGGTAGAATCACAAGAAACATTGGCATGGCTGGGAGTGAGCATGGAGAAAGCATTTATGTTAAAGCAGAAAGGATCTTAGATACTAACTATGGTAAGTTAAGTAAGGAATCCTTATCCCCTTTCACAACATATGTTCATGGCCTAATTTCCTGGTAACTGGGAATGCTACTTTATGTGAAAAAACAGGCTCTTCAGATGTGATTGAATTAGTGAGCCTCAGGTATAGACGTTATCCTAAATTCTTCCAATAGGAGTAATCACAGTACTTACAGGAGGAAGAGTGTCAGAGGTGAAGGATCTGTGGGGATAGAGGCAGGGACTGGTGTGCTGTAAAGGTAGAATGTGGGACCATAGGCCAAGGACTCTATGTGACTACTAAAAATTGAGAAGAGCCTGCTTATGAAACAGATTCTCCTGAGAATTGCTAGAAGGAGTCATTTCTGATTCTCCTCTGACTTTAGCCAAATGGAAGGAGTAGGGCTGGAGCTCACAGATGGGAAGTGGAGGGTCACATTCAACTCGCAAAAGGGTTTTGTTTGGAGAGGATGCTATTTTGAGAAAGGGAAACAAAAATGAGTCAACCTTTAAAAATGAGTACATTTTGCATAAAATCTGGATTTCTGGTAGGAAACTGCATTTCTGGGTGATAATTGTGAGCCAAATCTGAGATGCCAACTCTTCTTGTGAGTTGAGCTTTGAGCCTGTTAACTTCAGCTTCCTCTGTTCACTATAGGCTTTCTGAGTCTGGATTTTGGAGGTTGCAATCTATAGACAGAGAGAGGACTGTGCATTTTAAGGAAGGAAAGCGTTTTAATAAGCGAAGGATCCTAATGGGGACATGAACAAAGGAGGAATGAAAATGTGGGTGTGTTAAGGAGTTGACTATTTTTGCAACTTTTCCACAAATCTTAAACTGTTCTAAAATTAAAAATGAGTTTCTTTTCATTAAAATGGAAATGATGTGTATGTTCCTTTGTGAAAGGGCCTGCTACTACGTAATATGTTAAATATGTGAAGGTAGTGTTTTCTGTTGTAAGAAGTCTCTGGGTTCTGTTTCATTCATTGTATTACTCTCTGGACCACTCTTAAGAGTGTATCTACAAGCTACCAGCTTTATCCCACTATAGATGGGGATTCTGAGGCCCAGAGAAGCAAAAAAAATATGTCCAGGACCAGAGCACTGCTCAGAAAGCAGACTCAAGCAAAACCCAAGGCTCCATTTTAAATACTCTTTCCTTTTGGCTAGCACACAGCTCCTGGGATTGGTAGGGTCCACATTCTGGACTGCATTAACAAACCCCCTTACCTGCCTAGGGCCTTCTATGTGAAAAGAGAAGCATCACATTCAGAGCTGATATATATATATACATATATATATGTATATATATATCTTTAAATACATAAGACTTTTAAAATATGTAATATATACTACATATTACTTACTTCATTTATATTTTATATCTGGTGCATAGGGAAAACATTTGACATTTGTCCAAACACCAAATGTACCTTTAGTTTCATCACTTACATATTAGCCAACCTCAGCTATGCACAGAATACTTCCCGGAAGGCCAGAAGGATTGAGAAGGTTAGAAGCTGAGGCAGGCATTCTGTGTGGGCTCAGGCCATGTTGAGAGGGAGGGATTAAAAGACTAAGTGGATTTGAGAGGTTATGGCTGTTTCCAGAACACTGTGCATCCATAGCCTTGGGTCTAAAAGGCCTTGATGTGTCTGGCTCAGAGTTGGCTAGAAGGCCAAGGCTATAAGCTGCTCCAGGACTAAACAGGCTCAGAAATGTGCTGTTGGTGGCTTGCCTCAGCTCTTATCTCTGAAAGACTATTTCCATACTAACAGCTTTCCCTGGGACTCAGTAGACTGTATAGGTTTAAAAGGAATAGCTTTTCTCATTTTTCCCTGCAGCAGTCTGAGTGAGAGAAGGGACAGATAAAGGTAACGACGAGGCTAGTGCCACGGGAGTTGAGTGCCACCCTTGCTTCCAGTTTATGTGAGCTGTCATGTGAATATGCATTCTACTCATCACATTGCTCTATAGCCTCTCTAAGCACATGACCTCTAGAAACAGTAAATTATGGATGAGGGTTCAGAGATCCAGAAATAAGACAAGGTGGTTGAGGTTGCAGAGGTCACCATGGATGAATTATAAAGGTAGCCGATCTCTTTTCCACACCAGTGCCCTTTTCTTCCTGAGGCTAAGTGCAAGGGTGATAAGGGAGAAGTGATACATTTAATATTCTAAAACTCATGTCTGTGTGAGTGTGGGCCTCTAGGCTGTGTGCTCAACTGGCTGGACACAGGTGACCAAGACCTGACTGTCAGGGTCGAAATATCAGTTCTACTGCTTAATAGTTTGGTGACATGGGCACATTACTTAACCTATCTCAACCTCTATTTAGTTTTCCTAAATTGAAGCTTGTAATAAGACTCACTTCAAGTGGTAACATAGAAAGTGAACTAAAGAAGTAGGTAAATCATGGGAGGAGATACAGAAAGTGTGGAGCAGAGACTGAAAGAAAGGCCATCCAGAGACTGCCCCACCTCGAGATCCATCCCATCCATATACAGTCACCAAACCCAGACACTATTATGGATGCCAACAAGTGCTTGCTGGCAGGAGCCTGATACAGCTGTTTCCTGAGAGGCTCTGCCAGTGCCTGACAAATATAGAGGTGGATGTTCTCAGCCAACCACTGGACTGAAGACAAGGTCCCCAATGGAGGAGCTAGAGAAAGACTTATGGAGCTGAAGGGGTTTGCAGCCCCATAGGAGGAACAACAATATGAAACAAACAGTATCCCTAGAGCTCCCAGGGACTAAACCACCAACCAAAGAGTACACATGGAGGGACCTATGGCTCCAGCCTCATATGTAGCAGAGGATGGCCTTGACAGTCATCAATGGGAGGAGAGGCCCTTGGTCCTGTGAAGGCTCAATTCCCCAGTGTAGGGGAAATGCCAGAACCAGGAAGTGGGAGTGTATGGGCTGGTGAGCTAGGGGAGTGAGAAGGGATAGGGGAAGGGGAGGGGATAGGGGGTCTTTGGAGGGGAAACCAGGAAAGGGGATAACATTTGAAATGTAAATAAGGAAAATATCTAATAAAAAAGAAAAGAAAATGTTGAAGAATTGCTGTTCAAACTATTGAGCAGAGTTAGTTGTTAAAAAAAAAAAGAAGTGGGTAAATTAAAAATATTTGTGGTTGCTATATGACTGCGACCTTTTGTTGAGAGACAGATTTAACTCTGTTTTAAAAAGGACAGCAGAAGCCCAGAAAAGCCACATAATTTATCCAGGAGCACATGCAGGGAGTAAGCTAGAATTTGTGTTCTATCTCTGCTCTAAGTCACTGACTGTTTTATCTGTAGCTCTCAGGTTTTCTTGGAGCAGTATGTCATGATTAACAATCTCTGCTGTGTAAACAAAGTTTCTGGCCTTATGCTGGCAACGTGACACTATTTTCATGATTCTTAGATCTTTCACCAACTTTAAGGTCTTTCCTTGAATATTTTTTTGTTTCCATTTTCCAAGAAATTAAAGGGATCACTGCTGTGGCATCTGAATCCAAGACACTGAATAGCCTTCTTGAGGTTAGAGAACTGGTAGGAGCTTGAGGCTACACAGGCTACTGAGTGAAGCTGTGGCTTGACATCAATGTAAACCACCCCACTCCCTGCCCTAGGGATAACTGAGGGACATTAGGAGTTGTTAATACTGAGTACAAAAATGAATGCTTTCTTTGAAATTGGCAAAATGTTTTGCCGTGGAGTCTTCAAACTGCATAAAAATAATTAAACCCATGTGAAAAGGAATGACATTTGACTACAGGCTTGATATACAGACTAATAGTTCTAAAAAGCAATTAAGATAGTATCTGTTTTAATAATTTAGATATCATTATCAGAGCCTCAGAAGTGGTAGGACCTGGACCAGGTTGTTTGAGGCAAAATTGCAAGAACATTCACTGATTGTATTTATTTAGAGTCCATGCTGTCCTCTATGGATCGAGGCTTTGTATAAGTTCTTAAGACATCAAAAATTGACAGAGATTATGGAAGAAGTTGTCTGGATGCTGAGTTACTCAAAGAAGAGTTGAATAAATAGCAGGTGTACATGTTGGAGGTGAGAACATACTTGCTTTCTTTCCTGGAGCAGAGAAAAAAATGATCTCGTTTTGGGTAGTTTCAGAAGATAAGCCTAGATGGGGCTTTCTGGGAAAGAGTCTCAGTTTAGTTCAAGTCATTCTAACTCAATCAGTGCACTACTGCTTCGTGCTCTGTGCCATGTGGTTACCTGGGATAAAACCAGGCATATACAAGTTCTGTATCTACAGAGTCTCAGCCTTATTGTTATTTCCATGTAGCCCATTTTTTTGTCATATAAAATGGTAGGTATATGTGATATCTGCACTTTGTAGATATTCAAATGAAATTTGATGAGTAAGATGTTTACATGTCATTATGTGAGCCATCCATAGGAAGTGTCAAAACAAGGAGCAAGATTTCAATTTTGATCCCACAAGAAGGATCCCATACCATCTACTGTTAACATTATGTAAAGAGAACACTGGCCTCACCAGTTCAGGTTTCTCTTTATTCTGTGACTTCAGTCACCTTTCATATTGTCCTTATATGTTTGATCAGTCAGAAAACATAGTCATCACTGTTCGGAAAGGATATAGAAAATGATTCTTATAAGAAGCTACTATTACAGTATGTCTGTAATATGGGAATGTCAAGTAAGATGGAAAAGGAAAATTGGTAGCAAAGAAAACTTGATATTCATGCACCGGGAGTACATTAGCTGAAGTGCCTTACCAGATTTCAGAGGTTATAGGAAGATTCCCAATCAAGCCTGAGTTGCAGGCAGAGGTTTGCTACAAGATTCCTGAAAACTAAGTCATCTTTCATGGAGCCTGAGGAGGCATGAGGAACAAAAGACATACATTATGAAAGTGAATCAAAACCAAAGCCACATGAAACCAAACCAAACCAACCAACCCAGGATGTTTCATGGAAGCAATTTTGTCAGTTATACAGCCAGAGTAAAGTAAGACTACTAACATCTGGTAAAATTCTTGCTGAGACTTTGAAATGAACAAAGGGTGTAGGAAACGTTTACAGAATTTAAAACAGACCTCTAATAATATGTCCATTGGAATTGTAAACAGACTTCTAGTAATGTATCCACTGGAATTATAAAAATACCTTTGGCTAATAACACTTTTTTTTTTTTATCTTTTAGGATATTGAGATACTGAGATAAAAAAGAGTTAACATCTTTAAAGGCAGTTTAATCCTGGAAGTGACTGCAGTGTTTATTGAAGGAAATTCTGTTTGGGAGACTATGCAATCAAGCAATAAAGCAAATGCAGAGAGAGTTCAGAAGATAGAGCTATTTTCTCTTGGCTTCAGACATCTTTTAAGAGAAACATTTCACTGAGAAGCTAATGGAAAGTAAATTAATGTCTGAGGTCAGCTCAGTCTGTAAAGCACTTGTTTCGCAAGAGTGAGAACCTGAGCTTGGATCTCCATAACTCACACGAGCTGGGCTGGGTAGTGTACTAGGAATTCCAGTACTGTGGTAGAATAGGAGGTAGAGAGGAGAGACTCGGGACCGTTAACCTGGAATATGATGTGGTTCACAATGCAAAAGAGACCTTGTCTTAAACAAGGTGAAAGATGCTTGACACCTGTGGTTATCATCTGACCTCCACATGTGTGCTATGACAGACATGTACCTGCACTCACATGAACATATACATACAGATTTAAAAAAAAGATGCTTAATATACACTTCACAGGGACTTAAAGATTCCCACCTCACCTATAGAGGAAAAGCCCACAGCAACAGTGACACATCAGAACTTAACAAGAGCCTGGAAGTTCTTAATAAAATGTGTTACCATCATGGAATAGATAGAAGCTAGTACGTTAGAAAAAGTATTCCTTTGATTTCACAAGTGAACATGCACAGACTCAAATTGACATATTTTTTCCTTGGGATCTTAATTAAAATCTGAAACAGAAATTGTTTGGAAATGCTATTTTAAGTTGTAGACCCTGAATAGCTACACTATTTTCCAACCTAAGCCTTTACTTATTCTCAGGGGTCACCAACATCCTTTCTGCCAGGAAAGCATAGGATAAGGAAAAGATGCTTCCATCCGTGACCATTGGCAATAGACCGATGAAAAGCATCCTATCTGTTCTTCATTTATTTAGAAGCAGGACAAAATAGATCTGCAACCATAGCCCTACAGGACACGGAGGCCAGGGTATTGCTTTGTATGTACTGTTATCACCTAATTATTTTGAGGTCTTCATAGCCTAGGATTTTGCATCTGCATAATCAAGAGTAACTTTGCGGCCAACCAGATCTTTTATAAAGAGGCAGGTGCTCATAAACTGAAATTAAATGAAACGCTGAGCCTATATTTATGGATATGGGAGTCAGTGGTGATGGGTCTTTACCCTGGTCCTTCAAGTTCTGACCTCCCCCTCTTTCTTGTCTACTAGAACAGCAGACACCAGTGGGTGTGATGGATACTTAGTCCATGGTTTACAGGGGGAACCCAGAACAGACATAGAGATATTTTGGATGTCTTTGTTCTTCTAGACAAGGGTGGATAAACTGAAATGTCCATTTTTTTATTCTTTCATTTTGCTTTAGGAGGGGGCCTCTCACGATACAGTCAGTGGTGTCACTGTCATGCTTGCTACAATGACATTCAATGACAACTGGGTATGTGTAGAGGGAGTCTGAGTGGTAGGCATAGCTAGGCAGTCTCATAGTCTCCTTTACCAGATTCTTTGTACCTAGTTTTTTTTTATTAGATATTTTCTTTATTTACATGTCATATGATATCTCCTTTCCCAGTTTCCCCCCGAAAAGAAAGAAAAAATAAAAACAAAACAAAAAATGAAAACAAACAAACAAACAAACAAAAAACCTGTATCCTCCCCACTTCCCCTGCTCACCAACCCACCTTCTCCCACTTCCTGGCCCTGGTATTTCCCTACATTGGGGCATAGAACCTTCACAGGGCCAAGGGCCCTCCTCCCATTGATGACTGACTTGACCATCCTCTGCTACATATGCTGTTGTAGCAATTAGTCCCACCATGTGTATTCTTTGGTTGGTGGTTTAGTTCCTGGGAGCTCTGAGGGTGGTAGTTAGTTCATATTGTTGTTCATCCTAAGGGGCTACAAACCCTTCAGATCCTTGAGTCCTTTCTCTCCTTCATTGGGGACCCTGAACTCAGTCCAATGGATGGCTGTGAGCCTCTACTTCTGTATTAGTCGGGTACTGTCAGAGCCTCTCAGGAGACAGCTATATCAGGCTCCTGTCAGCCAGCACTTGCTGGCATCCACAACAGTGTCTGTATTTGATGGTTGAATATGGGAAGGATTCCCAGGTGGAGCAGTCTCTGGATTGTCTTTCCTTCAGTCTCTGCTTCATAGTTAGTCTCTGCAACTCCTTCCATGGGTATTTTGTTCCCCCTTTTAAGAAGGAATGAAGTATCCACACTTTGGTCTTCCTTCTTCTTGAGTTTCTTGTGGTTTGTGGATTGTACTTTGTGTATTCTGATCTTCTGGGCTAATATCCACTTATCAGAGAGTGCATACCGTGTGTGTTCTTTTGTGATTGCCTTTACCCGATTTTTAAA
>JADRCD010234197.1:4286-15162 GCA_019843815.1 Montemys delectorum
CACACACACACACACACACACACACACACACACACACACACACACACTTACATATGGTTACCTCTGGGGAAAAATTAGCATTTGGCATTTCACTTCCACTGTGACTAGCTGATTACCAGCCTTCTGTCTGATGGATTTTGCAGTATTACCTGTCCATCTGCCCTGTCTGTGTTTCTCAACTCCACTTGGGACATTATGAGATCCATTTGAATTTTAAACAGGAAGATACACTACCTGCTTTAAGGAGCCACCAGCTAATAAATGGGTCAGTTTTTAAATTCCTAGAGCATAATAAAGCTAATATTTAATATATTGTCTTGCTAGTATACAATCTTTCAGGATAGCCTGTCCAGTGGTCAATATAGGATGGCTGTATGTCCCTGCCTCTGATGTCTTTGTGTGGCTAAGTATTAGCATCCAAGTTCCCAGCCTGTCCTTCTCATGGGCTTTTCAGTGTCATATGGTCTTCACCATTAACGAATGCCCCGCAGAAAAAAAAGAGTGGTTTGCCTCTGCTCCTGTTTAAGTCAAACAGTGACTCCTTGGATGCCCATCCACTTGAAGAAAAGCTTCAGAGAATGCTAGGGACTCCAGCTGTGGGCAATGAATCCATTTAACTCACCGCTACAGCTCAGATTCCACATGAAGGGCCAGTGAGAGCCTCTAAGTCAGAGTAGCCACAGATGTAGGCATAGAGAAGCTAAGTTTGGTCACTTCTCATTGCTAAAGGACCAACAAGAACACAGTCCTACCCTCATTCCAATGTCATCTGATCACCCCTGCCAAGTGGCATAAAGCCACACTGTCTCACTGCCAAGCCACGTTCTTCTTTTATCTGGTTACTTCCACCATGGCTGGAATCTGTACTTTCCCAAGCATGGGTACAACTTGGTGAAGGGCCATCACTTATTCACTGGCTTTATTCTTCACCACTGAGTATTTCTCATTGCTTGCACCCTTTCTCTCCTGTCTCTCATTCTTATTTCCATTTCCAGTGCCATCAGGAAACGGAGCTGCTTCTGGGCAGCTTGATTTATTAAGACTGTCAGGCCCAATCTCCTTCTGATAATAGAACATGGTGGAAGGGAGCAGCAGAGGAAACAAATTTAGTGTAAGGGACTCAAACAGCATTTTTGGCAGCTTCCTAAACATGTATTCATCTTAGAATTCCCTCCCTCAACCCCGAACTCATGTCTTACTTGAGATATGTACACATTGAACACACACTCCTCTTTTAAAAAACACACTCAGCCAGATTGTGCAAAAAAAGACATTTAGTGGTTAGAATATTTGTGCTCTAATTTCAAAAATTAGATTGAAAATCAAAATAAAAAGACATTATTAATGCTCATGATGCTTTGCCTATGTCATCACAACTAAAGACAGCTACCATTTCCCTTCTGTCTGAATCCACTGTGGGAAGCCTCACTACCTGCTGTTCTTACAGGTTCTGCTCATTCTAGATGTTGGCTAACATAGCCATGGAATCTACTTGTCATTTATTAATTCATATAATCTTAAAATCAACCAAGGGTGCTAGGCACCGTATAGAAGCCCCAGGTCCTGAATCTGTTGAGAATGAGTTGCCAGCCTAATAATGGTCCATCACTTATAAATAGTGTAGAATGTTTCCAATCTCTTATATTGAATGTTTCTGTTTCCCCAAAAAGTCACATATTAATTGTTCCCTATGCAATGTTATTTGGAGGTGGCACTTTTGGTAAGTCATGAGAGCCTTTCAGTCATTAAAAGGACCCCAGAGGGCTTCCTCACTTCTTTCAAGAGTTTACAAGTTTACTTTCCTGAATTTACAAGACAGCTGTCATGGAGGCAAAGAATGGTCCCTCCCCTGGCCCCACAAATACTAGTTTGCCGTCATAATTGTGAGGAACCCATTTCTGTGGTTAAAAGCCACCCATTCTATGGTGTTACATTCAAAGAGCCAACATGGACTAAAAGATATTACAAAACAAAGCATCTGTGTGTTTGCTGCATACCACCATCAAAATAAGGACAGTAACACTGAGGCTTCCTGTCATATATGTCTCAGGGCCTGGCTTGGTTAGCTGTTTTTGTTAACTTGACACAACCTACAGTTGTGTGGAAAGAAAAAGCTTCAATCAAGGAATTGCCTCAATCAGATTGACCAGAGGGTATATCTGCAGAAATGTCTTGGTTCTTAATTGACATTACAAAAACTCATGAAGCTTTCTTTGCCCATGTCGTCACAGCTAAAGACAGCCACCATTTCCCTTCTGTCTGAATCCACTGTGAGAAGCATCTCTACCTGTTGTTCTTCAGATGATCTGCCTGTTCTAGATATTAGCTAAAATAGTTATGGAATCTACTTTTCATTTCTTAATTCCTATAATCTTAAAATGTCAATCAAGGGTGGTAAGCACCATATGAGAACCCCTGGTCCTGAGTCTATGGAGAACGAGTTGCCATCCGAGTTGATCATCCTGATGATCCATCATCCCAGTGGCAGCGCCATCCTTCTGCAGGGATTTATAAGATTGTTGGGTTGTATAAGAAAGGTAGCTGAGTGAGTTGCAAATAGAATTTATCCATTGTCTCTTGCCTTGAGTTCTTGCCATGAATTCTCTCATTGATGGATTCTAGCCTTGAAGAACTCTTTCCTCCTCAAGTTGCTTACTGTTGGGGTATTTTATCACAGCCACAGAATGAAAGTGGGGAGTCACCTACTGCGTTCAGTTGTCTTTCTCTTTAGGTTTAATGAGTCTGTAACCATTCCTTGCCTTCTTGTGTCTGTTCTGACCTTGGCAATTCTGAAAAATATAGACTAAAAGTTTTATTGAATGGTCCTCAATTAAGCTTTGTCTAAATCTTCCTTATAACTGAGTTCTGCAAAAAGACCATTAGCAACAATGCCTGAAATACAAAGCTAAGTCTTTTCATTGTCCTTAAGACAATGTATATACTTATTTTTAGGAAGCTAATATAACAGCAGCTCTCGATATGACTTTGTTGAATACTCCTTGGTATGTTATTTATTCCTCTTCATCGTCTCTACTCTGCCCTTTTCTCCTATCCCCACTGTGATCCACTAGTTCCCTTTAAGCCTTTATACCATTGAGTTCTATCTCTCCTCCATTGAGATCACTGCAAGAACTCTTACTACCTTCCTGACCTCTAAGGATATTCCAAATGAAACATATATATGAATATTCAAAGCTAATGTTCCATGAAGGAAGGAAAGGAAATACACATTTGTCTTTGTGGACTTTGGCTATTAAATTCTTCAATTCAAAAATATCAGTGAAGAAAAGAGTGCTAGGATTTGGTTTTGTTTTTTAATGAATTGATTTTTTTTTTTTTTTTTACTAAAGATGGGTTTTTTGGGGGGGGCGGTATTTGCTTGTTTTGTTTTATTATTTGTTTGTCTGAGTTTTGTCCAAGATGCAGACAAAAGGAAATTAGCTATTGGTGTCTATGTATCTTATTCTGTGCAGATAGAGGACCTGGAAATAGTTAAAGGTCAATGTTCTTGTTCCCTTACCTTCACTATCTAAAATTGTCATTGACATTGATGTGCAATATATACATATATGCATACATAAGAGAGAGGTATACAACCTGTCTTAGTTACTTTTCTATTGTTGTGAAGAGACAACATGGCCAAGGAAACACATTTTTTTTAAAGAGTTTATTGGGGTTTCTTATTCTAGAGGATAGGTCTCTGACCATTATGGAGGGGAGCATAGCAACAGGTAGACATGATGCCATAGCTTTTGCTGAGAGCTTACTTCTGGTTCATAAGCATAATGCAAAGAGAAAGCAGACTGAAATGATGTGAATGACTGAAACCCCAAAGCCCATTCCCAATTCTTCCAACATGGTCACACATCCTAATCTTTCCCAAGCAGGTCTCACCAACTAGGGACCAAATATATGTGTGCATGACCCCATGATAGCCATTCAAACTGCCATACTGCCTTGCATATTTTTGCAACAAAAATACACTATATCAGGAATCACAATATTATAACTTCCTCCCGTCCATTAGATTCCCACTTTATACTCACACCCATTCTCAGTTGCTCCAAGAGTAGCCATTATCTGACATAGATTTTTGCCAATCTTTGAACTTTATTTTATTGGAATTATAAAGAAACTGTTCTTTTATATTAGCATTATGATGATGAATTTAATCTTCATTCAAATAAATGTCATTTTTTACAGTTACGGTCCCTCCTAGGCTACTATCTAGATTTTTATTATTTTATTCATTCATTCAACAAGCACTTACAAAGCATAGAGACTAGTGCTGGTAGTCTTTGGCATTTCGATCTGTCCAAAGTTCCTTTATGTTAAACCCAATAAGAAAGTAGCATAATTGCCCACTATGTACCTAGCACTGTACTAGGTGATAACTTACACATACCCTGCTTCTTCTGATTCTCCCTCCAGTCCAATATATGTTTATCTCTACTCCAAACAAGGGATACATTTATAGAGAGGCTTTCTTCAAGTTACGTAAAATTTTATACTTCATCCATGGTAGACCAGATAGCTACTGAAGCTTGCATCTGTCTATATGCAAAGCTCGCTATAGAGCCACATGGTGATACTACTCCTCATCTCATTCAGTACCCTGTGTTTACCTGCTGCTTTGGATGACTGATCTTCTGAACAGGGACAGCTTGTATTTTACTACTGTGAAATATACTCCTTCCCACATAGAAGCATTTCCCAGGAGAGACCAACTACAGTTGAATTTCCCCCTGGTAACACCATCTACACAGATGCTCATATATAGCATCATTGAATATGTAGTTTATAAAACACCTGGCCATTTTCTCTTTAGAAGCATCTTTGGTCTCCAAGTCATTCCACTTACCAGCTCTCAGTGCCTCGTGGATGGAGGATGGTCCCTTGCAGTTTTCTAGCTTCCCTGCCAAGAAAATGTAAGGCAAATCTAAATCATGTTGACTCTCCTATCTATGACTGAAGACCAGGAAGTAAAATACATAAGTGGTGATAAAATGACGTTTCTTTTTTTAATGATATGTTTCTTTTATTTGTATGGTTGTATTTGTTTTTTGTCTTGTTCTTTCCTATTGATAGAACAAATTGAATAAATACATATTTTTGCAAATGGATGCTCTATTCCACATATATTCAGGCAAGATGGATAATTTTTTTTCAATAAAGTTCAAACATTCCACATCAATGAAACTAAATTTTAATTGATAGAGAGAAACCTTTCTTCATTTTGTTTAAGCTGCCATGTTTAAGTGGTTTGCAGCAGCCTTGAATATCTGCTCTGTCAAATGCTGCATGTAAACCAAGCTTTCTGCTAGTTAACCAATCTAGCAAGGGAAAGTCTTGCAGTATGATATAATAAAGATATACTGAACTACAAAACAGAAACTTTCACTTCTCAGAAACTTGCTGATAAAACAGCCTGAGGCTCTATCCATGGCAATCTGTCTTGTGCAGTACAGCTGTGCATGTATATTGACTTCATTACTGATACCAAGGATCCCTGATCCACATGACATAGGCTTCATAACAGTGCAATTGCCAAAAGTGTGTTATCAGGGATGGTGGAATCAAGAATACTTCATTCAGATGTTTGTGAATTTAATCTGTTTTGGTGTGTAGCAAATGAACTCTACAATATTAATGTCTTTGAAAACATGTATCTCTTTATTCTTTTTTATGTTTTTACTTAATTTTGATAATTTTATCTAGTATATTTTATCATATTCTATCCCATTTCCCAACTAGTCACAGATCTGCCTCCCATGCCTACTCAATTTCATTCTCTCTCTCATCAATCAATCAATAAATAAATAAGCAAGACTACACACACACACACACACACACACACACACACACACACGCGCAAATATATATCATGTAGTATGATCTGTGTTGGTCAACTACTCTTGAACATGAGGCCTGCCCAGGAGGGTATATCCATTCCTACTATCTTTGCATTGAAGAAAACAGATTTGTTTCCTCTTCCAGCAGCTATGAATTAATAGATCCTTGGCTAGCAGTATGCCTTAGTGTCTACCTTTCCCTCTTCCTGCTGGGATTTGATCTGGCTTCAGCTTGTATGGTATTGTGCACACTGTCACCATTTCTGTGAGTTCATATGTGTATCAGCCCTGTAGTTTCTGGAAAATACTGTTTCCTTGGAGTCATCTACCACCTCTGTCTCTTATATTATTTCCATCTCCTCACATGCATAGATGCCTGAATCCCAAGGGGAGGGGTGTGATAAAGACATCTCTCACTCTCTATACATTGTCAAGTTGTGGATCTTTTTGGTAATTATTATCTACTGCAAGAAATTTCTCGGAGGAGAACTGAGTGATATACTAATTTATTGATATAGAATGATGTCATGTGGAATCATTTTACTGCTCTGTTCATGTAGTAGTAGATTTTTCTGTAGGGAAACCTGATCCTATTATCCATCATATAGTCTCGTGTTTTGGACCTCATTAACAATGGCAGACACTGGTTCCATGACGAGTTTCATGCCAGAGATATAGGGTTCATCATATACAGATCAATTAAAATAACTCATCACAAAAAACCTAAACTAAAAGATATAAAACATACTAAAAACATAAAATACCCAATCAGATGCGGGAATCACCTTTGTAATAAAAGTCCTGGAGAGACTCCAGATATGAGGGACATGTTTCAACATAATAGAAGCAATTTATAGAAAGCCAATAGCCAATATCAATCTCAACCAAGAGAAACACAAGTAGTCCACTAAGATTAAAAACAAGACAAGAATGTCCACTCTCTCCATACCTGTCCAATATAGTATTTTAGCTAGAATAATAAGGCAACTGAAGATCAAGGAGATACAATAGGAAAGGAAGAAGTATGTGTCTCTTTATTCATTGATGATATGAGTCTTAAGGAGACCCTCAAGATTCCACCAGAAGACTCTACAAACTGAAAACACACTCATCAGGGTAGTAGGATAGAAAATTAACAGGCAAAAGTCTGCAGCCTTCCCATATACAAATGACAAGCATACTGAGGAGGGAATCATGGAAGCAAAAACTCCCACAATAGTCTCAGAATATATGTCTGGAGGTAACCCTAACCAAGCAAGTGAACTGTTTGTATAATAAATATTTAAGACATTTGAAAAAGACATCAAAAGATAGAAATGCTCCCATGCCCATGATATTAATCTGTAGGGTTAATATTGTGAAAATAGCCATCCTATCCAAAGCAGTCTACAGATGCAATGTAATCCCCATTCAAGTTGCAACACAATTCTTTACAGAAATTTTCATTTCTGTAAAGCTTCATAAGGAAATGCATACATATGCACACACACACACACACTCTCACACACACACATACACACACACACACACACACACAACCAGGGTAGCTAAAACAATCCTGAATAATAAAAGAACTGTTGGAAGTATTACCATCCTGAATTTCAAGTTGTATTATAGTGCTATAGTAATAAAAACCAGCATGCTAAACACCTAAAAATAGACACATTGGATCAAAATTTAAGACCAAGACATAAATCCACACAAGTACAGATACCCAATTTTGACAAAGAAATCAAAAACACACACCAGAGAAAAGACATCACCTTCAACAAATGGTGCTGGTCAAATAGATAGCTACATATGAATGAACAAAAATAGATTCAGATTTATCACCTTGAACAAAACTGAACTCCAAGCTGATCAGAACTTCAATGAGCATGTGTTGCTTATGATGTTTCTTTAACTGGCTTCTTCCTGATTTCAGGTTACCTGGGGTTGACTATAGATTCCACAGCAAGCTTGTATCCTGAAAGTATGCATGGACCAGCCCTACCAAGACAGACATTTCTCAGGGCAGATGGCAGAGACTCAAGAACTTAGACTCACATATAATAGGATAAACTTTTTGTCAGTTCATCAAATTCAATGACTAACCTCACAGTCACAGAGAAATGTCCTCCAGAATCTCCAAGGAGACCCTCCACTGTTACCTGCTGGAAAATTATCAGGAAGGAGTGAAATTGTAGTGGTGTTTCAGTCTATTGTGTCTCTATCAAGCTGTGAAACTCCAGGCTGCTATTGTAGGTCCCTACTCCTCATTTGTAAAATGGGGCATGAGAGTAATACCAGACATGTTCCAAAACTATTGGATAAACCAAATGAGAGATGGGCAATAGCACATACATGCATGCAAGGAATAATTTCATCCTTACAGATGCTTTTCTTTACTTTAAAACTTTTCTGTCTTTCAAGAATCTTTTCTCTTCCATTCCACAAAAGTGTCTCCTCTACCTCCAATTTTTAATAGATGGAATTCTTGCAGAATTTCCTTTCATTTCTAGGTCTTATTCAAGTCACTGTATTTGGACATAATCCAAAGACAATATAAATAGTAAATAATCTTGTATTTAGGCTGTGGGAAAGATAGTTGGTGATCCAGATATCAGATCTATTACTGTGAAGCCTATTTGTAAGTAAGCTTCATAAACTATGTGCTGTCACCTCAACTCTGTAGCCTAAATATGAGAGGTCTGCAGATCAGAAATTGACCCAGCCTGCTACCATGTGAATTACTTTTACACATACATAATCTTCCTGTGTCAGATCAGAGTGAGAATCTTAGCTCTCAAAAGAAGAGTTATGGGCCTTTACCATGTGGAAGTAGAATGTATAGTCTTAAAAGACAGGAAAGCACTCCGTTAAACTGAAGACAATCCCTTGTGTCCTGCTTGCATTCTGACCCTTCTACATCCCCCACAGACATGCCAGATTTCCTGTTACCTATAGACAAGTGAGTAGAGCAGGCAAAAGAACACAGTGCTATTCCACTGCACTGGAATACCTAAGAAGCAAAAAGGCAGAGGAGGATCTGTTTCCATGACAACATGTTTTGCAAATGAGAAAGCTTAACCCTTTGCTGGGAGCTTTCGTCCAGGAGGAAAAATAGTAAGCTTTGATTCAGTACCTTGAACTAATGGCCAATATGGATCAATTGTTATTATCATCTATAGTTCTATATACCAAAATACTCTAAAACTGAAGAGTTTTAGAAAACTCAAAATGACAAAACTGATGGAAGGAAATAAAGATGTAAATAAATTAACAAATGTGAAGATATCTGATTTCCATGGATTCAAAGATGTAATATTACTAAGAAGATATAACTATTCAAAAATGCTTATAAATTCAGTTTGATCCTATGAAAATATTAATGATGGCTTTTGAAGAAATAGAAAAACAACCCTGCCTGGGTTGTGGCTCAGAGGTATACTACCTAACTTGACTCTATAAAGCCCTGAATTCCATCTAGACTAATGTAGAAAGAAGAAGAAGAAGAAGAAGAAGAAGAAGAAGAAGAAGAAGAAGAAATAGAAGGGATGAGGGGAGGGAAAGAGAGAAAGAAAAAAGAGAAGAAAAGACAAACAGAGAATAGGTTACATGCAAACTCAAAGGGTCTTAAAGACTGAAACATTCTTTAATTTGAACGTTATGTCATTTTTTATGTATATGTGTATAGCTTGCATGTATGTTTGTACACTACACCTGTGCCTAGTGCTTATGGAGTCCAGAAGAGGTCACCAGACCCCCTGCAACTGCACTTACAGATGATTATCAGTTGTCATGATATTGGGAATTGAAGCCAGATCTGCAAGAACATCCAGGGCTCTTAATCAATGATCCATCACTCCAGGCTCCAAAATGCTCTAAAAGTAAAAATAAAATTGGAGGACTAATAGTCCTCAATCTTAGAACTTGCTATACTATGCAATAAAGTCCAAAATAGTCTCATGTTGGTATAAGTATAAACACTAAAGCTCACAAAATAGAATCATCCCAGCAATAAACTGACATAGGTGCCAAGACTATTCACTGAGCCTTTTCAATACTATGGATAAGCTGGATATCCACATACAAAAGAACAGAGATGGATCCTTAATCAATACCATATGTAGAAATTAACTCAAATGCATCAAAGACCTGAACATGAGCCTCAGCTCTGAAGCATTCAAAAGTAATACAGAGACACTTCATGACATTGGATCTGGCAATAACTTCTTTTATATGAAGCCAAAGAGATGCACACACACACCCCAAAAATACTGCCTAAACAATAAATATTAGGCTTTATAATATTTTCAGATCATCTGTGTGATAAGACATTATAGGTACTTAAACAACTGGAAGATAAAACTATATGCACTAACTGGAGTTTGAGTATATTCACTCTGCAGCATGTTTAAGCTTCTCAAAAATGTCTGTATCCTTTAAGTAAAAACTCTGACTTTAGGAGGATGAGCCCATACTTGTGCAAATTGTTTAGAATCCTGACAAATTCTCAACAACATCAAACTATGGTAGATTGATGCAAGGATGGTCTCACTTTTCCTCTCCTATCTGCTCACATGCCCTTTGCAATGAAACTCAGAAGTGACGTCTCTCAGGAGACGGAGGCTGCCTTCCTGCAGACATGGAGCCTAGCCATATGACTTTTACCACTAAAACCAGGAGATGTGAAGTTATGCCTAATGCAGCCAATGCTTTTAGACACTGTTCAGCTTGGAATCCTGTCTGGTTGCCATATAAGTAAGTGTGGACTAGCTGGGTAACAAATAAACACATAGAGCAGAAACTTGTTGCCCCATGTTAGGCCACCCTAGACTAGCTATCCTTAAGGAGCTGCCTCATTAGTTGAGAAAAGATAGACACACATCAAATTGTCAACATGTAACATTCTGAGGAGCAATAGATGGTCCTTGCCATATACCCATTTGTTGTTGTTGCTGTTGTTGTTGCTGTTGTTGTTGTTGTTGTTGTTGTTGTTGCTCTTCTTCTTCTTCTTCTTCTTCTTCTTCTTCTTCTTCTTC
>JADRCD010234197.1:15262-40631 GCA_019843815.1 Montemys delectorum
CCTCCTCCTCCTCCTCCTCCTCCTCCTCCTCCTCCTTCTTTCTTCTTTCTTCTTCATGTCTATGATTTGAGTTTGCTGTGCTTGCATATGCATATTTATGTTCCCAGGTCTGTGGATTCAGGCATGTGTATGATGCCTATAAATATGTTGTATGTAGAGGCCAGAGTTGATTTGGGTGTCTTCTCCAACTCCTCTCTATCTGATCTATATTGAAGCAGGCTCTTTCTTTGAATCCAGAACCTGTTGATGCAGCTAGTCTAGTTCACAGCTTGCTCCAGGACTAGTAACTGCCTCTTGGATGCTGAGATCACAATTAGGCAAGTTGCCACTCAGTTATGAGGGCGTTGGAGATCTCAACTCTGGTCCTACACTTACACAGTGAGTGCTTTGCCTACGGAGATACTTTCCCAGCCCCTAAACTCTTCTTTTAATTGGGGCAAAAAATACACATAACAAAAACTTCACTTTAAGCATATAATTTAGTATCATTAAGTACATCCAACATGTTATAAAATCACTTTATTTTTATTACTCCAAACCAAAACTCCAGATATACTAAACACTAATTGTCCCTTTCCTAGGCCCCTAGTGACCTCTAATGTATTTTCTACCTACATTAATGTTCCTATTCCAAGATAGAATAAAAAATTGACCTATGCAAAAACATTTTTTATCTGGCTTATTTCACTTAGCACAATGCTTGCAGGGATCATACATGTCTTAATATCATAAATTGTTTCCTTTAAAAAGAAATACTCTATTTTTAAAAAAATACCGTATTTTGGTTATTTATTCATCTATTGATGAACAATTGGCTTGCATCTACTTTTTTGGTTATTGCAAATTTTGTTGCTGCAAGCATTGGCATCAGAGAATCTTGACAGCTAACATCAAGTCAGCCCTTTGTAGCATGATACTTACTGAGAGAAGCCAAAACACAAGAGCTCGAAAAACAACAGAACAATAGAGCTAGAAAGAAGCCAGACGAACAGGCTCTCTCAGTAGAGACAAGATCCCTAGACCCACAGTGGTTGTTATCTGACAAAACTTCGTTATTGCTGATGATATTGGCTATACTAGTACCCAGATGGCTGCACTCACAATCCAGTGCTCACTCTGCAGTTTGATCTGATTATGCAGCCCCGAGTTTGACAGCCAATAACCTTTCTCTGTTCTTGAGGACCTTGCAGCTCCAAGTTTGCTTTGCACAGCAGCATCACCAGGCTTGCCTAGGAGCTTGTTTAGAAATCCAGAGTCATATGACACACCACAGACCTGCTCAAGGGATCAGAGGGCAGAGCGAAGTTTAATGGGCACTGTATAAGGATAATGGTTTTCAATTATGTCTGCTCATTGAAATCACCTGAGAGAGACTTAAAACTGCCACCGCCTGGGCTCCCTGAAGGGAATCCTTCCCAGTTTGCTTTTGGGGTAAGACTGGATCTATCCCACTTGTCTACTATGAGGTGGCCTGGGTGAGGGGGAGATCCCCTTCCCCTTCCACACCTGAGGTAATGGGAGAGCCGGCCTTGGAAGTCATGAGAGCAGGAAAGCTGGCCTTGCCCACCAGCTTTCCACTTGCAGAGTGGGCCCTGCCCCTCTACTTGGGCAGCACAATAGAACTAGTCCTGGTGTCCAGCGAGCTAGGGGTGGGGCAGAGAGGCCTTGAGGGCCTGAGAGTAGGAGAGCTGGCCCCACCCCTTGCTGGCTGCTTCATTAGATGAGTGAGCTAGGACAGTGTCAAAGAGTATTCTGCATGTGATGCCTGTTAGTCTGGGTATGGGAGAGCTGGTGAACTGACCAACTGCCCAGATCCAGGGCTTCAGCTAGTCCACCCCAACATCTCCCTCATCTATGAGTCTATGAAAGAGCCAGTCTTACAGATCCAAAGCTGCAGTATCTCCACGACACAAGGCTCCAAGATATCCAAAGGAACCCCAGTGAGTATTGTAAACAGTGTAGTGGAAGCCAGAGACCTCAAACCGGCCTGATGACTCATTGCAATGAACATTTACAAGTAAATCTGTGTGGACAAGGGCTAGAGAGATGGCTCAAGAGCACTGACTGCTCTTCTAGAGAGGTCCTGAGTTCAATTCCCAGCAATCACATGGTGGCTCACAATTATCTATAATGGGATCTGATACTCTTTTCTGGTGTGTCTGAAGACAGTGACGGTATACTCGAGTGCATGAAATAAATAAATACATCTTTAAAAAAGAAAAAGATGTGCAGACAAAAGACTATACTGTGGGACACACTACGACACATTACAGCTTTCACGAGATGATTTTTATGTTTTGGTTGTTGGTTGGTTATTGTTTGACCAAGCCAGCTCAGTCAGTCAATAGGTTCTCCAGCACAAGAGTGAGGATTAAAAAGAAAAAAAAAAAAACAACATTGTAGCATGACCTCAGCCAGTTCTGAGGCTGAGGCAGGTTTATTTTTTCCCCAATCTGCTTTTATACCATTTTAATTACATGCAAGCAATAAGGGCAAACAGTACAATCAACACAAATAGTGAAGGAACAAGCAAGGCAATAAGCAAAGCCCAGTGGTCGCTGTTTATAAGGGCTGGTCAGGAGGACCAAAATATCAGGGCCTACTTCCTTGTCCAAGCCCAAAATCAGATTCTTGCCTAAAGCCTACTTCCTTTGTTCCACCCTAAAATTAAGATTCCTGCTTGAGCTTACTTCCTTGTCATGATCTAATGTCAGATTCCTGCCTAAAGCCCATTTCCTTGTCCTTGGCCACTGTCAGATTCCTGCCAAAGAGCCCCAAAGCTCCCCACAGTTGTTTTTGTTGTTTATTGTCTTTGGGGAGGAGAGGTTGCCAAGGCAGAGGGCAGATAAGAAGGAATTAGGAAGTGAGTGGGATTAGGGTACATGTAAGTTCCCAAAGACACCACATCTCTGCAGTGCTAAAGATGGGGGTAACTTCTCAGCAGGCTTTCCTTTTATGGAATGGAGCTAGCACTCATTTTATAACTAAACAACCTTTCGCAAGATCCCTGTGGATGAGCTCACTGCATTGTCCAGTGAAAGTTGGATGAGGAGATACATGAAGTACTGGCAATTTTCTAAATGTGTTTTTATACAAGATAAAGAGTAAGTAATCGAATTTGTAGTGGAGAGGAAAATTTTAAGCTTCTGGAGCTGTGTATGCAGCTTAGTGGATATGACTTGCCTAATTTATCTGAGGTCCTAGGTTCGGTACCCACTGTGGTTAAAAAAAAAAAAAAAAAAAGGAACATAAACAAAACATGGGGGAAAAAACCCTTTATGTCAATGGTCGATAAACCATTGACACTACAGCATAATGAAACTCCAAAAACTAAAATTATGGCAAATTATAACTAACTAAAGAATGAGATCCAATAAAAGTATGTGTTTTAGAAAGATAAGTGGATACAATAGGCCCTCTGCCTGAACACAGTGGCTGATCTGTACATCCAGTGGCTCTTCTGGGCCCAGAAAAATAGCTCTCAAATTTGAGAGAACCAGAGAAGCAGCATTTCCTTCAGGAACATGGAGCATTGCCATTCTCAACTGTATGTCTCTGAGGTCTGTCTGTGGGCCTTGCATGACCTGTGAACCCTATCTTCTTTGTTTCACAGAATCTTCATCGTTTAAGTGTGTAGTCATAATGTAAAAACACAACTGTTGTGGTATATTTGTGGAAGGAAAGATTATATTGTTTGTGTCTCTTCTGGGGTGTGTGTGCTATGTGGGTCCTAGGTTTATCTAGGATATTATTGGAGGAAGTGGAATTGTTCATCTTCTTCAACATGGCAAGGTAACTCAGAAATAAGTGAATTCCCTCTCAATATTTCTACATGGGTTCCTGCTATTCCATTGCTCTTTGACAGAATAGGTCAGATGATCTGGTAAATACTACAGACTCTTGTATGCTGGACTTGAACTTGCTCTCTGAGATATTTGAACAAACATAAATATGCTCTGCTCCATCATTACTATAACATCTCTGGAAACATAATAAACACCACAGAAGTGCTCTTTATGCTGCAAATCAGTCATTTCCTACATTTTATTATGAACTGCTGTTTCTGTTCATATAAAACAAAGGAATGATCCTACCATTGTGGATTTAAGGAAGAAAAAACCTGTTTTCCTTGTGAGATATATATACATATATATATATCAACTTATATATATATCAACTATATATTATATATTAATCAACTATAGTATTGACAGAAAGTATTTATTGATTTTCAGAAATAGTTTGGGGTGTGAAAAGGAACCAGGAGTAAGCCAAGGACACAAAGTCTGCAGTGTTCTGACTTCAGGGTAGGCAGGAGTTAACTAGCATTTTTATAAGTGCAAACAGTGTCCCAGAAGGTCCTGTAGACTAAGATTCTGCATTTCTCTGCAAACTTCTGGGTGATGCTGATGCCACTGTTCCAAGGCCTCACTTTGAGTGACTAGAAGAGAAATTCCAGCACTATGGCCCAGAGAGCTTAGAAGTGAGTGACCTGGTGCCACCAGCAGAGATGCAATTGTCTGAGAAGGGATGCTGGCTTCAGGAGTGCACATAAACTGGCCAAAGGATGCAAATGTGGAGCTGCAGCTGAGAACTGTTGTCATCTAGTCTGCTGAATGCAGATGCTGCAGACTCTTCCACTGCCTTAGCCATTCGTAAGTATGGATAGTAACTCTTAAGAAGAATAAAAACCTCAAGCTGCTTTCTTAAACTTTTCATTTCAAAGTGATGAAATGCCAAGAATGAGCACAGCAAGCTTATCTTTCAGATAAATGGGTACATTACATTTAAGAAAGGTAAGAAGGAAGGAAAGAGAGGAAGGGAGGGAGGGAGGGAGGGAGGGAGGGAGGAAGGAAGGAAGGAAGGAAGGAAGGAAGGAAGGAAGGAAGGAAGGAAGGAAAGAAAAGGAGGGAGGAAGGAAGGAAGGAAAGAAGGAAGGTGAAAACTCATACTCTGTAGAAGTCAAAGACACATTGCAAAGTCAGTGCTTTTGGTGTACACAAAGAAAGCTTCAGAGACTCAAAAGTTTTCTCTAGGTGAGCATTGGGTTCCTATGTAGAAAATAGTAAAGGTCTGGGTACACAGAGAGTAGCCAAGTCATGATAGCATTACTAATATCATTCCTTTGGGCATTTAGTAATTTAAGGTCTACCCTGTCTTGGTTACCTTTCTGTTTATGTGGTAAACACATCCCGAGAAAAAGAATTACAAGAGGAAGATATGAGGTGATGGCAATGGTTAGAGATATAGATAGATAGATAGATAGATAGATAGATAGATAGATAGATAGATAGATAGATAGATGGATGGTAGATAGATATCAGAATTCATCTTATACCTTAGGCTAGACTAGAACTTAGTATGTAGTCCATTATGGCCTTCAACTTTAAAATTAGTGTTACCTTGTTTTATATGTGTGAGTGGGGAAGGAGGGGTGTACCACAGTGTGAGGTATGCAGATGTGAGCATGGACGTCTGAGGACTTGTGGGAGTCTGTTGTTTCACTCATCCAACCATGTGGTTCCTGGATTTAAGTCAGCTGTCTTGATGACAAACCCTTGTTCCAACAAGGTCACATCTTGTAATCCCTTTCAAGTCCTACCACTTCTTAATGTCCAAACATTCAAATATAACTATTCAAACCAACATAATTGTGGAAGAAAGGAACTATTCTACTTCAGGAAATTCAGGCTAAGATATGGAGATAACATGAAAGATTTGCAGAACTACCTGTTATCTGTTAGATTTTGTTTCATTAATCATGGTGTGTTCCTCTCCCCTAAAATGCATTTTTTCACTAAATGAATATTGAGCTGAGTATTTCCATTGTCCTCAATGATGCATGGTCAATGAAATAGCCATAATAAATATCCAAGAACATTCCACTTCAAACTGACTTTAACCTCAAGCTGGCCAGAGTAACCTCAGGCTGCCTGCCTTGTGTTGCAAGCAGGATGAACTCAGTCTATAACCTTTAGCAATGAATAGGAAGTCAACATCAAGCTTAGTTTCTTGTGGAATTCTTCAGTGAATGTGTTGGTATCACAGTGATGTAGACAGCAGAGAAAATGGCAAACAGTAGAACACTTTCCAATTGATGATGAAATCTCTATTTCTGCGAAATTTTCCTTTAAAATATTTTATTCTCTTGGAATTTGTGCAAAATGTAACTTTAAATTTAGTTAGTAAATGATTGGTTTATTTTGGATCCCACATGATTATCAGTACTATACAGTCTGTTGAGTAGTTTCTGTTTTGTTTTTGTTTTGGGTTTTCAGTGTTCTGTGGCTTTTATTGTTGCTTTGGGTTTTTTTTTTTTTTTTTTTTGGCTATTTGTATGTTTATTTTTGCTTAGAAATCTTCACAATACCCCCCCCCACTCTGAGATATGCTGACCAAACTGTCATATTTTCCGGAAATAATGTAATGTTCAAGTCTTATCCAACTGACCCAGCCAATTAGTCCAGTGGGAAGATGTAGAAAATAGATGTGAAACTTCAAAATCCAACCAAGCATTCAAATCTTTTGGTGAGGCTATGGGTGTTAGATTTGTCTTATTTTGTTGTGATTATGGACACAGATGTTTCCAGTCACTTGTGTGACAGGTGAAATGGTTCTCCCCATACAGGATCAGAATTCAGGTATGGAGTTTAAGGGCAGATACGTCTGAAATGTACCTTAGTTTATTCTCCAGTCTTGGGAATTTTTGCTGTCTGGCCTCTTGGGAAATCCTTAAGGTGACAATGTAAAGCACATCCTTAAGGTGCAGAAAAAATGCTGTTTTTGAAAAGGAAATGTAAGGTCTTATTAGGGCAAAGCTGTTAATTACGCACTTCGTTATTGTCAAGGTTAATACAGACAGTGAGAACAGAGGCACTTTTTCATCTCTTCCCCAGGAACAAGGGGAGACAGCTGTTCTCCCGGACAGATCCATTAACGCTTATCACCAGCCGCCAGCCTGCACAAGCCATGCCATGAAATATGGCTGCTGTCACCAGGAGCCAGAATGGATGCCGAGCTGGTCCGGGTTACAGAGGAGAGACAATGAGAACCCTAGCTTCAGATGCAAATAGATTGTCTTGCGTTGGTTTTTAATGCTTGCAGGTTCCACAGCATTAAATTCACTGATACTCTTGTAGTTATTATATTATTGATCTCTCTAAAATTACACAAATCTCATTTAAAAGAAGCATCAGACGCCAGTTATAATGAACAACAGTCCTTCCGTATGATGCCTGTTTAAGCCACAATGGACAATTCTGCATGTTTGGATTTCATTATTGTTGCTTTGATGGTTATGATTTCATAAGGAAAACACAAGTCAGCAAAAATAAATATGCCTTGGGTTCTCAGTTAACTGGATGGACTTGCTGATCAAAGAGGCTATAAAACCCTTCTCTTACTTTATTGTGTCTGTGTGTATTCTGAAAAGTTGTTTGCAGCAAACATTTGCACTTTGTGAAACCCCTGCTTATTAACAATGAATTAGGAGTTTATCTGAAACAAACAAACAAACAAACAAAAAACCCATGTGTTTCTACTAAGAATGATTTGCATACTTGGTCAAAATCATTTTAAAATTCTAAAAATTAATATTCAAGACAAGAAAATACCTTTACTTTTCTTGTCTTTTTCATTTGCTTTCCTTTGTTTCCTTCCCATGAGTAAATTTAATATTTTTCCTTTCAAATATTAACAACCACACATTTATTTTTGTTGCACCTAGGTTTTATTTATCTGCAACTAAGAACTATTACAGTTCATTGGGTCTATGATGCTAAGAAAGCATGCAGACCTGAGACAGCATGCAGACTCAACTGGGGAAGTACAAGAGCAGAATGGTGAAAGTTTTTGTTTATTTTAACAGTAGGGGTAGCACCTGACCTTTTATTTTATTATTACTATTATTGAAATTATTATTACTATTATTATTTTACATATTCACTTTACATCCCACCCACTGCCCCCCTCCAGTCACCACCTCCCACAATCCTTCCCCCATTTCCCTTCCCCTTCTTCTCTGAGCAAGTGGAGGGCCCTTTGGGATGTCACCCAACCTTGGCACATCAAGTCTCTGTGAGCTCATCCTCTCCCATTGAGGCCAGACAAGGCAGCCAAGCTAGAAGAACATAGCCTACAGACAGGTAAAAACTTTTGGGATAGCCCTGCTTCAGCTGTTCAAGACCCACGTGAAGACCAAGCAGCACTTCTGCTATTTAGAGTATAAAATGTATTTCACCTTCATAATGGATGAGAAACCCAAACCAACTGTAACACTAAAGATAGACAGATGATGATAGATGATAAATAGATAGATAGATAGATAGATAGATAGATAGATAGATAGATAAATGCTGGCTCCTGCTAAACTGTAAATTTATTTTCATTGTAATGTACATTATATATAAAATATGTTTTCATTGTAAAGTTTCCCTGAATACAGGAAATCTAGAATCTAAAAAAAAAAAAAAAAAAAAATGTGATATGTGATTATACTGTGTGCAGTGTGAGCTACAGGGCAGCAGCGCCACCTGTGCTGGCTTTAGGGTATTCCAGCATCTCAGGCTCTTTCCTGGCCTTTTGAATCTGAATTCTCCTTCCCCAAAACCTTGGGCTGACCTCAGCCTCAAACTTCCCTCTGAGGAAAGTCTCCATCAGGGCTTACTATGCTTCTACTAGTCCTTAGTTTTCATGTCTGTCATTCAGGTTAAATCTTGAAAGTCTAGCTGTACTAATTTTCTAAGTCATATCGTACATGTTTAAGAAGGGTACCAGTGCAGTACTGATTACTCCTTGAAAGCACTCAGTTGTGTATTTTTTAGTGCTAATAAAACACATTTATTTTATGTTGCGGTTGTAGATAATGTGAACCACATCTCCCCTTTAAATTTCAGAAATTTGTGGTTTGCATCTTGTTACTAATAATTTTACTTGCTACTTTTATCTGATTTTGTCTTATATATGCAACTATGGCTAAATTTCTATTGTTTGTAGCTTCCTTCTCTCACAAAATTTCAGTTTTTTTCCCAAATTTTCAGCTTAACTTAAAACTTTACTGAGATAATAGTCAAATAAGAATTTACTTATACTTTACCAGTACTTTCTATGGCAGGAATCATGTCAACTAATTTATTCATAATATTATTAAGTATGAATTAATTGCTATCTTAATCCTATAAGGAAAGCATTGATTCTTACTATTTCATAGACTAAGAAGCCACGCCCACAAAAGTTTAAGCAATTTTCCTTATACTATATAGTTTATAAGTATTGCAAATCTAAGTTTTAAAATGAAAAGCAATAATATTACACATTGTTGTAGTAAATTTGCATAGGGAGATGTGAGCCAATGCCTATCCAGACACAATGCCAGGTAAGGGGATCTTTCCACCCAAAGCTAAGTTGATGAACCAATGAGTTTAACTGTGTTACTTACAGTGTAGGCACATGGACAAATGTAGGCAGCCACAGAACTCACCCCAGCAACTGTTAGCTGCTTATCTATCCTCAGGGAAGGCCTCCACCGCCTCTCCTGCCTTGTGTATAATACTCCAGGCCTTGTATAAGTAGAGCCTCATATGCATAACTACAGCTGCTCTGACTTCAAGAAGGTAGTGAACATTTTGTGCCCATGCCTGGAGAATAGGGCTCTCCAACAATAGACGTTTCTTATCCCTTCTTCAAAAAGCATTTCCCTCATAACACTGTTAATATTTCCCCTTTTATATCAACAGACAGGTGGAATCTCATTCAGTACATTTACTCCCTTAATTTGTATGTGAAGCTACCAGTCTTTGAATACAGTGACCAGTGCATAGAAATAGCAGACTTGACAGTTCTAAGTCCAAGGGGTAAACTGTATGCAGTGATCACTATTATCCCACAAAAATCCATTATACTAAAGAGGATGCCAGAAAAATATGTCAGTCTAAGAAATGTTAGAAAGCAAGAGGTTACAGATACAAAATAGAGGATGTTAGAAAGGACATTGTAGTAGTATCATATTAGGCTCAGAAATATAAACATGCCTTAATATTCATACAAGTGGATAGATACATAGGTATGCCTGTGTTAGTATACAAATGCAGAGTTCCTAGTTCTGCTCACTGGGATGGCTTGGGAAAAGTGATACCCCAGTAGAGATGAAGTAAACCCTGGATTCCAATTGTCATGCCTTAGATCATTGATATATAGAAGGAGGGCTTCATGGAGAGTTGGCTGATGAAGCAACAGAGTTAGGGAAGCATGTGATAAAGGCAGAATACTTTATAATGATGGAAAATGTGGGTGTGCTTTACAATAGAAAGAAGATTGTCAAAGGGACACAGATACCAACATAAAGGAAACTTTGGGGACAAAAGCTCCAACCGTCTGGGTAGCAAAGCAAATGGCACAACGTGAATCATAACTCAAAGGATTTAATAAGTTCCTGTAAGTCTATGATATTGCTATAAACAAATGACTGAATAAACAAATAAATAATAAATACGGACAATACATAAGCCTAAGCCTCCTATGAAGAACACCACATGCTTTATGCAAAGATATGCCTTACGCAACGAGGTGGAATGTAACCCCTACTGCCACCAACCCCCTCCAAAGGGGGGTTTGGGGGGGGGTATACCTTGTGTCTCACTACTGGAGGGAAAGAAGGAATTGTAAGTTAGAAATTAAACACCTGACCAATAAAACTTTACCTAAGTGACCAAGGTAACATTATCAGAAATAAGCCATGTTGACAGTGTGCACCAGATCTAAGGTGATGAAACAGCTATTTCACAGCCTTCCTTCGTGCAAACCCACTACCCCAGTTTAACCATGATGAAAATATCAGACAAATCTAATTGAGGGACAGTATGAATATACTTGTTCATTGCTTTTTGAAACTGCCAAGAACATAACACCAAAGGAAGTCTCAGAAACTGTCAAAGAGATTCAGAAGACATAATAAATAAGCCTTCATTTCTCATGGTTGGGAATCCTAGGAGAAAGCTGGTGGAGTGGCTTTTTTATTGACAGTAATGCAAAATGTTAAGACATGAAACACTGGGCGAGAGGGGCATTTTGGAAATCTCTGCCCCATCTATGTCACTGCCAAGTATTCTAAAATGAGTTTGTTTAAAGGGACATAAATAAAAATAATTAATCTAAAACTGTTTGTCAGGGGGAAAAACGTCCTTGTCTTTCAGCATGAAGTTTGAGACACTAATATATGGCTCCCAGACTCTAGGACAGCTTGGTCTTCTCCCCCCACTTTGAACTTTCCCATGGTCCTAACTATGAGGATTCTGAACTCCTTACAACTTGCTCAAATGTATTTTTCTCCTAAAATCTTGATAGCCACCCTTTGTTCTTTGTTCTTTTATCCACCCCCACATATTTCAGTGCAAACCGTGTAATGACAAGCCAAGGCCCAGCTGACTGGCTTCGTAAGTGGCTTGCCATTTCTTTCTGTTCCTTGTATTCTGATGTTATTTAGGTTTATTAAAGGGAACAGTCTGTTGCTTAGATTCAGATGCAGTCACATCATTATCAAGCAAAATCCCAAATCCAAAGACGGCAACACACACCTGCGGCCTCCTCGAGGACTGTAGTACAATTCTTAACAGTATCACATTGGATTGCAAATGAAACCACATAATTATTCTCCATACTGTTCTATAGTCACAGTTTCAGAATGTGTCTTCTAGAATCATCCACAGTCTTATAGCATCAGTCAGTTATATCTTCCATAGATGTGTAAAGATTACACACTCATTTCTATCCATGTTTATATTCAAGTGACACTGCTTATAAATCATCTGAATAGTGAATTTTAAAATAACAAACATGCTTTTTATAACCAAACACTATAGACTGCTAAAATGTATAGCCATCAGCACATTGTTAGAAGTTGAAGGTTTGCACAGGCCCTCAGGCTGAAATTACTACTGATGTGTGTGTGTGTGTGTGTGTGTGTGTGTGTGTGCGTGTGCGTGTGCGTGTGCGTGTGTGTGTGTGTGGCCAAACTACATTCTATATGTTCACATTTATGCCCTTAGATAAGTGTTTTTGTCATCCATCCAGAAAGGCTTCTTTTTGCAGTGGGCAACGGTTAATAGAGAGACTCACACTGATCAAAATGCTGAAAAAAAAAATGACTGTTGATCACTCAGCCCCCAAAGGCCATTCCCAGGGAACATCACAGAAAAAGAAGCAGAGATTGCAAGGGCTGGAGGATACATAAAGAGTGCTGTGAAATGCTACTTCTGGACATGGTATGGCCAATAAATAAGGAATACACTGCAGCTATGGTTACATTCACAAAACCTACCTCCCCCCCCCCAAAAAAAAAGACCAAAAAACAAAAAAAAACCAAGACATTAGGTGCCATGCTGGTTATAAGCAAGAAAGGTCTCTCGGAGTAAGAGGGGACAAGAGAGGGAAGCAGGGTGAATATATTTGCAATAGACATGTGTAAAATTATCAAAACTTAAAAGTAATTTAAAAAGAATATGATTGTTTATTTTTTTATGGGCAAAACAATTGGAAATTGCTTCTCTATAATCTAATGCACCAGGTAAGCACAAATCTGAAAGCCCAAGTTACTGTTGAATACTTGGCTTATTCTTTTCCAGTGAAGTTAGACAACAATTATCTTTTATTTTTATTGTTTTTAAAACTAATATGTTGCTCTCATGTTTTCTTCTGTACTTTAAACGAAATGAAGTAGGAGGACTATCCTCCAGCAAGTATAAAACCAGGGATATTTTCTTAAACAACACTCCTCCTATTATTCCTAGACAATCGTCAGAGGAAATAAATCCTGCAAGGAACCCTCTATCAATGGTCTGCTAGAGGATTTCGACAACATCTCCGTGACTCGGTCCAACTCCCTAAGGAAAGAGAGCCCACCCACCCCAGATCAGGGAGCAACCAGCCGCATTCCAGGCCACTCAGAAGAAAATGGCTTCATCACTTTCTCACAATATTCCAGTGAATCCGATACTACTGCGGACTACACAACTGAAAAGTACAGAGACAGGAGTCTCTATGGAGATGACCTGGATCTGTACTATAAAAGCAGCCATGCAGCCAAGCAAAACGGGCATGTCATGAAGATGAAACATGGAGACGCTTACTATCCTGAGATGAAGCCTTTGAAAACCGACCTGGCTAGATTCCCTGTCGACTATCACACACACTTGGACTCTCTGAGCAAACCAAGTGAATATGGTGACCTTAAGTGGGATTATCAGCGAGCCTCCAGTAGCTCCCCTCTGGACTACTCATTCCAACTCACTCCTTCTAGAACTGTAGGGACCAGCAGGTACTCCAAGGAGAGTCTGGCATACAGTGAAAGTGATTGGGGACCCAGCCTTGATGACTATGACAGGAGGCCAAAATCATCATACCTGCATCAGACAAGCCCTCAGCCAGCCATGCGCCAGAGATCCAAGTCAGGCTCAGGGCTTCAGGAACCCATGATGCCATTTGGAGCAAGTGCATTTAAAACTCATCCTCAAGGACATTCGTATAACTCCTATACCTACCCTCGATTGTCCGAGCCCACAATGTGCATTCCAAAGGTAAGGCTCACTGCCTCTTCTCCATGAAAGACTGACCCTGCCAAGGAGGTTCTAGATGGCCAGTGACTTTAGAGTCTGTTGCTTTTGCAGTGAAAATCATTTTCCAAATCCTTCTTTATTTTCCCATGAGTCCCATAATCAAAGACTTTAAAACAAGGTCCATATGTCATTAGAATCAAAATTTGGCTTTTGGGATCTACTACAAGATTTCTGATTAAAACAGCACAGAATTTATATTTAATGGAACAATTTTCTGGTTTACTACTATAAATACAGTCTAATCATATTTACTAAGTTCTATGTTGAAGGGTAAATAATTCAAGGTTATTACAGACAATAGCATAATAGTCTCCAATTCTTCAGAGTTTATGTGGATATATATATATTTCATATATATATATGAATATTTGAATATATATGAATACATATATGAAATATTCAACTCAAGAGACAGTCTTTTATATATGAGCATGCTCTTTCAATCATTCTTTTAAATCTTAATAACACTTTCTATATGATTATTTTCAGTAATAGATAGCAACCAATTCCAGGACTATCTAGGGTTTTTTATGTTTATTTTTCAGAGTACTAGGACTCCATTGCTGAGTCCTATGTGTGCTAGCACCCCATCAGTGAGACATACCCCTACCCCAAAGTATGCTCTTAAATATGGCTCATGTACATTTGCCTTAAAATTGAAAACTGGTGTGCCTGCCACATCCCACACTTTGAAGAAGACTACATGAAAAGTACTGATCTTTGGTTAACAGCACACCATTTCCATGAGCATATAAGCCATTTGTGAAGAACCCAGGGAGTGTACACTTGGTTGGTTCGCTCAAGGTAACTTACAACAGATTGGCACCTCACTTGTGAAACGGAAGCAGAAAGACGGGATTTGAATATGGATTGTGGATTACCTTGAGTCTCAGGACAGTCTTGGTAGGACATAGGCACTAACTAGTAGTCACCTACATCTGGACCAGCGCTTTTCCCTCAGCAGGTTGTCTGATAACACAGGCAACCCAGCCAGGCCAGCCTATCTGCAGCCATCTGCTTTGTCAATTTCAGCCAAATTTTTCTTTTGCTTATTATCTAAAATGTTTAAGAGAAGCTATTTGGGAAAACGGGAAGTGAATTAAGCTGTGCTTTAGAAGAAACAAAGGACCTGATATTTTCCTTCCCATGATAAAAAATTAGAAGTGAATCCTGAGAGAATAAGGCATGAGAAACATACCCTAGTTAAAATGTAAATGATTGTAATGGTTTTAATCTCACCATGTTAAGTGGATTTGAATGACCACAGTTAAGGTGCCACAAATACTTTTACTTCATTCTTCCCATCAGGATTGCTGGACACAGGTCTTACTAGCCAATAGCCAACAGCCAAAGCCACATAGCACCTACATATATATCCTGGTACTTGACAGAGTTAATACAACTCTACCACAGATCATTCTCTGTGAGTACCCTGAAGAGGAAGCCCTTTATAGTTCTAGAATCAAATAAATATATTCTACTGCTGAGTCAAGTGACACGCTCAGAGTTCATTGTAAAGAATGCACTGGGCATGGAACACACTCCTGTAATCTCAAAGCTCATTGAGCTGTAGCAGGAGGATCATAAATTCAAGGCCAGCCTGGGCAACAGAATAAGTCTCAAGGGTCTAGTGACTGTCTCAAAACAAAGGGATAAGAAGGGGATGAATAGTAGAGTACATGTGTACCCATGCAGAGCCCCAGACTCAGTCCCCAGCACTATCCCATGAACAAACAGGAAGGCACTTGCTTGGGTCATTGTCCTTGAGAAAATGCTATTGAACTACATTACCTTTCAGCCCTTGGATCATTTTTGTTCCATCAACAAGGTTAGCCCTTTTTATTTCATGAGTCACAAACTATGAGATTACAAGCTTCTCTTGAAAAATGAAGTCAGCCTGGTATCCCTGGACCCATCTTTTCATATAGGATTCAGAATGAAATGGCTAGAGATAAATCCTGTCCCTACTAGAAGGTATACAGGCTCGGAAGGAAGTTTAGTTTAAGTCCTGTCTAGTGCACTTCACTCATGCCTAGAGGCCTTTGGGATTAACATGACCAGGAGCAAGCCTTAGCTATTTATTTCCCAGAAGAGAACACTGAGGTTTAGGGACTCACAGGCCACACGTAAGATTTCAGTTAGCTATCTACACATGAGCTCTAGATTCAAGCCTGCCATTTCTCCTAGTCTAGCTTTTCCCTTTATGCAGGCCTATGCTATTTCAGGGCTTCAGCTGAATTTGCATCTAAAATCTATGATAAGTTTCACAGCCCTCCAGAACTTTGAGGTAAGAGAAAGAGAGGAAGGAGACAGAGGCAAAAGTGAGTATTTGCTTCATTCCTTGCAGATTTCCAAATATAAATCAAAACAGAACTCTTGCCCTGAACTCCAGCTTTTCTAAACCCCAAAACAGTGCACATCAGTTGTAGCTAAGGAACAATGTGAGTACAGTCACACATGAGACTACCATGAGGGTTTCGGCATTTTTAAGCCAATGTTCCAGAAGAGCAAGCTGCTGCTCCTGTGTCCCCCAAAACCCAGGAGAATTGGCGAGCAGGTTTTGTGGGAGGGTAAGAGGCGGGAAACATGTTGGTAATTAAAACACTTACTTGATTAAAAATATAACATCTCTCTAAAAACAGTTAGGTGCCTCTGCCTTTAGAGCTGTACTCTGAAAAATCAACCAATTGCATTTGGATTTCCAGCTGGGGCAAGAAATAGTGATCACGACTCAGATAATTTGGCTTTTCCTCCTGACAGTTTCCAGAGAAGGGTGGGTGATGTTCACATGGGGCAGGGGGTGGGGGGAAGGCACAGATACCATGGAACAAAAGGAGAGGGATGTGTGTGTGTGTGTGTGTGTGTGTGTGTGTGTGTGTGTGTGTGTGAGAGAGAGAGAGAGAGAGAGAGAGAGAGAGAGAGAGAGAGAGAGAGAGAGAGAGAGAGACCAGTTTGATGCTTTGTTCTTTCATGTTTTTTTAAGTTTTAATTCTAACTCACAGTGAAGAAAATTGTAAGGTAACAACAACAAAAAACCCACTCCACCTTTCTTGTTAGCGTGAAAAGAATGAAAATTCATTGATACTGTCATCTATTATTGCCTTTTAAATCTTGTTGTCTGAAGCTGAGCAGATGAAACCTTGAGGTGGGAAAGGGAAGGCAAGCAAAGTACAACACCACTCTCATCAAAGAACTACAGAAAGTAGCAGGGAGAGACGAAGAGTGCTTCCCTCTCTCTCTGGAAGACATGTCCACCATTCGGAGACCTAGCGGGAAATACTGTCATGTTGCATTTAATGTTGCTCTCCAGGGACCAGGCAGATAGATAGATGTTGGCTTATGTGTCTTCATGCCACCTGAACATGTGCCATGTTGGGGTAAAGCCATTGAGAAATTCCTGACACAGTGACAATTCAGTGTTTCACCAGGCACTTGCAGCATGCCAGATATACATGTTGCTTAGCTAAGATTCACAGCAAAATTTCTTGCCCCCATTGTAAGTTACAGAATAAGGTTTGGGAGTTCACATTAGCCACCTGCTCATTAGGTTCAAGTACTAACTGGGGTCCACAACACAGGGACAGTTTCTGAAAATACAAAACCTACAGTTGGCCTTTGTGAACTCTTTCTAGCTCTGATGTAATGATGTTGAACCAGAAATCATTTCAATACCTGCTTGTATTGCCCTCTTTCATTGAGAGGCAGGGTTTCTCAACTTGACACTGCTGATGTTTTGGACCTGGAAATTCTATTCCTGTGAGGGGCTATCCTGGTGTAGCTGAGCATAAATAGCATTTCTATACTCTTCCTTATTAGATGCCAAGGGCTCCCACTCTTCACTTACAATAATTAAAATATCTGCAATAACAAACTATATTAATCTTTGCCATAGACAAGGCCATACAAAATCAGGTAGCTCCAGAGGAGCCTTCTATAGCTACCTTTGGTCAAACACTTTGAGCAGTTAGGGACTAAGTTTGGGGAGAAATCTTGAGTCATAACACTGCCAATTACTTACCAGGTGACTACTTAACTGTGACTCCTCTTTAACCATAAAAGGGAGATAAAGACAGTCCCTGCCTCATCATTCCATCTGAGGGTTAAACAAATTCATGTCAGAATAGCCTACTTACTCATACATGGAGCCGAAATGCCAGTCTCTATATTGGCATACAATGAGTAGCTATAATGCAAGGGCCACTGTGTTCTAAGAACAATAAGAAGCCTTTTGCAGATATTTTCCAATTTAATCCTAACAAGTCCAGAAAAAAATCCAGCCTCCTTTTTTGGGCAGTTGAGGAAGCGGAAACTCCAGAAAGCTATCTTTATGGGCTTTCCCAAGTATGTTAATGCAATGCTGAGTCGGGGTGCAAAACTACATCCTTTTGACTTCCAGAACATTCGTGATTTCCTACAGGAAAGCCGAGGAACAGGAAAGTGGGAGTAGGACTTTCCATTTAGGACACACTGCTGGATGCCCTCACCTTGCTGATGAGATTCGTGTGCACCAGGAAGCTCTTTGAGCTGTCTGTTTATAGTAAACTCCAGATATGACTTGTAGTCACTTAAAAATATAAATTATGGGTAAATACTGAAACCACAAGCTATAAAAATGACTTAGATGGTAAGATCCATGAGACTCTTTCTATAAATTCATCCTACTCAGGATAACTGCCTTGTTTGAATTTCTTAAAGATAAAATGTTGTCACCTAATATAGAAACATTCAAAGCCTAGATTTTTATTTGAGTCCTTACAAGCTATATGAGATTTTCTGTGCCTCAATTTTGTACTTTGAGTTTGTGATGAGAATTAAATAAGATTAATAAACATCAAGGAGTTAGTGCATGGCAAATGGTGTTAACTCTTATTCATGGTGATCCTTCTGCTTAGAAAGCATGCCACCATCGCTAGTAAAGCTGGTCCTATAAATATCCTCTCTCTATGTAATCTTTTACATGTTTTTAACCCTAGAAACAAATTGTATAATCCTATCTAGTTCATCTTTACAGACTTCCTCATGCCTAAGGACTGTCCTCATTTTAGAGATATGGGTCACAGAAGGCCAGTGTACTGAGTAAATACCTCACTACCAGCAAGGGCTTAGTGGACAATGTGAGAACTATAATTGTGTCACACAATGTTTATGTCCCTCTAGATTCAAAGTGTAATTCTCAGACTCTTCATGGAAGCTAGGGGCTAAGTGCACATTATGTATGCATCTCAATCAGTTTACCACAGCAACTTCTATATGCAGAGCAACAGGAGAGTCCAATGCTATAGTTCTTGATGTCCTAAGCAGATGATATATTAAGGTGGTCACAATTTCCCTAGAACAATAGGTGCATAGAGAAGTGCGCATGCTTGCTTGGAACTTCCTCTGGAGTCGATAGAGGAATCCTTTTCACTATTTGGCTGGCCCTTTGCTTTCTTGGGGAGGAAAAACTCACAATGACTAATGTTCCCAGCCTTCAGGAATCGCTTGTTCAATGGCTCACTGTTGTTGGTGGCACTGGCATGCTCACACTCATGCAGTCAAAAAACATCAACTCTTGCTCTACTTTCTCTCTTTTGCTTTTTCCCCCGTGGACCATCATCTAGGAGCCCATTAGGAGCCTGATTCTTAGTGCAATGGTAGGGCTGCTGAAGCTTGGGAACTTTCCCAAAAAAATCTTAGTGAGGAAAGAAATGGAAAAAAAAAGAAGATATTAATGACTTCACATCAGAATGAGTGTTATCGTCCTAACCTTTGTTTCCTTTATATACTTGCCCCAGTATGGTCCTCACTCAGGTATGCAAAGCATGCAAAGGATGATGTCATGTAATCTTTAACATCTGCCCCACAGGTGTGACTGTAGATACCCCTTATACTACACATGAGCACCCGCCTCCCTGGGAATGTTCTTCTTCCTGGGAATGATTTAAAGTCAAGTCATATTTTGGTCACTATGAGTAGTTTTTTTTTCTGCTACTAAATTAAAAGGCAAAATGAGTTTAGCCTGGTACTGTTCATCCCTAGTTTTCTCAGGACCCTGACATGTATCAACACATATTCAGAAGCAAAGAGCCAATCCCCATTGACTCAGAGTCCCTGTGTATTCTTTCAGGCACTGAGGGATGATAAGGCAGTGTGTCTGTTGTTGGATGGAGGACACTTCCTTTGAGTTAGGAAAAAACAATTATGGGAGTAATTACACAGGCCAATTCAGAGATAGAAGAAAAGCCAGAAATAGTATACTCTGGTCTGCTCATCACAGACTTAATCATTTCTTCCTAGAAGTACTCCCTCCCCATTTGCAGAGGTTAGTCACAACTTATCTGAACATCTGTAATGTGCACTTATTATTTACTTAATAAGTCAGGAAAGACGTGACTCTTCAGGCTCCTTGTTATGAGATGTATATCCCTATAGGCCTAAATGAAATTCCAACTCAAGAGTTTAGGGAAAATCCATGGCAACTACTGAATAGTGTCCTACTGCACATGGTCTCCAAATGCAGCAAGTTCATTTAAGCACCCAGAATCCAACCTACCTCCCAACCCCCCTACCTCAGCAGCTTAAGGAGATGCTCAATGCTTTGAGGGTCACAAGGGTTGCTCATAACCACTACTCATTGGCACCACTTGCCTCTTTTATCAAAGGTGAACATCAGCTCCCAGCATGTGCTATGTATCCCTGACATGCAGCCAGAGTAAATGTGCAACATCCATTGTGAAACCAATTGCTCCTTTTTGTAAATGAAAGTTAAGTATCAGGAAGGAAACTCATCACATCAATAAATATCTAGGTTTTGCTTTTTTGGCAGAAGCATAAGTAGCTACTTTATTAAGGTTCAACAGGAGGTTCCTTCATGCCCTGCAAAGAGACAGACAGTAGCTCAGAGGACAGCAACCAGCTGCTGGGAAAAGAAAGAATGAAGGAAGGCCCATGAGCCCATCAGCCTCGGGTAGGGCCAGAGCCTATTTCTTGCCTGTAAAAGGGGAGAAAATTGGATTGCAAATCACAACAGGAGGGCCACCAGAATGAACGAGTTATCTTTTCCTAGTTACCAGTCCCTAAAATGTCTCCGCAGGGGAAAAACAACAACAACAACAACAACAACAAGCACTAGTGATTCCCCCTGGCTCTCTTACAGATGTTCTTTTTCCTTTCCCAACACCAAAGCTGATTGTGTTAACATTTTCCTTTCAGTCCAGAAAAATTTAAGATGTGCTTTCCAAGCTCAGACAATAGAGGGCTGTGATTCGCTTTTATCCTGCTCTGATTTATGTAGAGTGAGCAACACCCAGTCTGCCTTCTTTCCTTTTTTTTTTTTTTTTTTTTTTTTTTTTTTGAGATGAGCAATCTCTTTGTTTCATTATGTTCCAAAAAGGTGTATTGGAGCGTCACAACTGAGCCCTGGAAGCAGCTGTCTCCCTTCCCTGTAATCTCCATCCTTCATGGAACATTCCTCTGTCCCCATTCTGTAGGAGAGATGCACAGCCCAGCCATCGCACACACCACCTTCCAGGACCAGCCAGCCACAGCCTCCCTGATGTCAGTGCAGGGGCTCCCGGTGACAAAGAGATGCTGCAGCATGATTTTTTTCCCCTTCTGTTCTTTCTCCCACCCTCTAACTTTTTTTTTTTCCAGCCTTGGCATAAAATGGTCAAATGATGTTCTACTGCAGAATTCAATTTCACAGTTCAGTTAGGTCCTTGATTACACTGCCAAATTCAGATTAATGTGCATTTAACTAACATGGATCAGGGGAATTCTGGCTGACAGCCAGCTGTAATCGGGGCAATTGATAGTGGTGAGGAGTTTTATGCCCTGTCCACTGCAGTGCACCACTGCTGAAATTGATTGATTAAATGAATTCATTGCTATAATTACTTATAATGTTGATACATCACAAGCCTGTACCTAACCCAATCCTTGGAGACAGAGCACTTATTGTAGAAGGGCATTCTGGTTGAACTGTTAACTGGGAATTATTTATTCCCACATAATAAGCCTCCTCCCCCACTTCACATCTTGACTAGAGACAGGAAAAGGCACATTTCTTTAGGAATTCATTTATATGGTATACTAAAAGGCTTCAGGAATCTAAAAACCAAGTGTATGTTATTAACCACCCCCAAAGGAAGGAGAGCATGGTTCTTTATTCATCTGTATTTTTAAAGATTCCTGCAGAGAGAATTTCCTCTCCAAATGTAGCTGATGTGCAACAATCATTAGTGGTCTTCTTGCACTGCAGCTAACTAGTTTGGCAGCCCGGGGTGATAATTTGCAAAACAATTGATCTAGCAGTCTTTTATTACATTGGGCCATATGGGAATCCCCTTTAGAGTACATGGGAGGGAAGTCATTCCTGTAGAGTTACTTGTTCACAAAGCACACAAGACTGTTTTCCCTGGTGGAATGGGGACAGATTTTTGTGGTGTCTCTGTTGTTTGCTCTCCAATGTTAAGACTTTCTGCCCCTGCTCAGCCCTTGCACTGAGGACAATGGGGAAAACCGCATATACACCTCCTTTGGAAATGGTTTAGCGTATGGGTTCTGGGAGATGCAGTGGTTCACTTAGTAATTACCATCCCTTTTGATGGCCTAACTCAACTGCATTGTGCTTTTACTAAATGATTAACTTCTACATTTCTTGACAAATACTAGAGACAGGCTTGCTCATGTAAACTCCATAGCTATTCCTTTTTCTTCTGGAATATGTCTCTGAATTACATGAAGAGAAGATTTCATAGTTCAAGTTTGACTATTCTGCATGAATGCATGCATGTAAGAATATACATAGGAAAACTCATTTGTGCTTCAGTGAAACTCCCAAATATAGACTACCATGAGAAAGACAAGTTAGGGGAATGAGGACAGATGTCAAGACTGTGTACTGGAGGAGGCAGACATACCGCAGAAAAGCAGCTAGGCTTCCTTTGGTAAAAGACCACATGGATGTAAGATGGGCATCATTGTCACTGAATCAAGTTGGTTTTTGCCAAAGCAAAACTGAAAATAATGAATTGTATACATAGATGATCAACTATTTTTTGTATATTTTGAAGAGTAATCTAAGCCAACACTGTTAAAAAATAAAATATAACCCTAGCATTTCTCTCCTCCCATAGGCCTTATCATTCATTATTTTCTGGTCGAATTCTTATTTTGTTCCAGACTACTCAGATGTGTAAGGTCACAGACAAATACTAGGACATTCCTTGTCTCTGCCATTATCAGTTCACACACTGTCTTCCTCTGTCTACTCCCCATCCTCCATCATTGAAGCCTGTCTCAGTAAAATTATGTAGGACCCAAGTAACAAAGGACTCAAGAAAGGCCGGCACTGCCTTTCTGCTATATTAGAAGCGTAAAGTCTTTCATCTGAACTGCTTCAACCTACTATGCCTCTGTCCTCTTAGAAAATAGAATAGGTCTTACAGTTTAAAGTAAGGTTCAAATGCCATAATGTGCATTGAGTACTCGGATTAGTCCTTGGTACATGGAAAGTATTCAATAAATGCTATCATTAGGGCTTCTGTTTCCTAAAAGAACAGACTTTTAATAGAGTAGTAGTCCCTTAGGGAGGGAGCCTAACTTTGTCCCTAGGAAAATATCAGTGCATTTTAATAACAAGGAAGAATCCCAACTTTGGTTACACAGGTCAGATAGGTGACAAGGAATGGCGGGAATGTCATAGCAGGCAAACAAATGAGATCTAGGTGCCAATGTGCTAAGGGCCTAGGACATTCAGAAGCCTCCTTCTGTGACTATAGAATGGACCTCAGTAGAAGTGGCATGTCCTATGATTGCCATGGGCATAGGGGCCTATTGACCTGAGTTACATGAGAAATATTTTATGTTCCCAAGCCTCATTTTTATTGAAAACAAAACAAAATTAAAAGGAATGAGGTCTTTCTCACGGTCATGAGCCTATAACATGCTCCATCAATGCAGCTGGTTAAGATCAAAGTAGTAGCTTAGGTTCACTCCATGGTCCCAGGGGGATCACTCCTGTACTTCTCCTTTGGAAAGCCTGATTGTCTGCTATCATCCCCTTGAGTGGATAGATAAAGGCCCCAAGGAGAGAGACCACATGTTCACTTGCCTAAAGCAGACAGTTAATTTTTCTGAGTCACTTAGTTTGGCTCTAAAATTGTCTCTTGTGGTTGTAGTTGTTCCACGTCTCGTCTTTAAGAATCTGCTCCTCTTCGCAGCAGCCATGAAAGACAATTGCATCTTCTTATCTAAAACACCTAATTTCAAAGATGTCCAGCTCTCAGAAAACAATTCTGTCTCATCTGCAAGAGGAAATTGTTCCCTTCATGCAGGCATGCGCTTTCTCTTTATATGCCACAAGCTACTTGCACAGAGTAGACCCTAATAATGCTACTGACAGCTGATAGAGGAGGAAATGCCCCCAACACTGTGCAAAGTAGTGTTTGTGACTCCTACCAGCTGTGGCTTTGCTGCCTGTAATATACCTTTAGAGATCAGTTAACGTGCTCTTGGGAGATGAATGCAATTTTGTCTTAACTATGAGAGAGAAAAATATCTCCCTATGAGGACTCTGGAAGGTTTTGGCATTTGAAGTTCCCAAGACCCACTTTCAAAAAGTTTAAGACTTAACCTTTCCTGAAGGCCTTGCTGGTGCGCCTGCTCTTGGTTAATGACAGCTCAATGGAAAACAAGACTCAAATTGCTTAAATTACAGTGATGTCCCTCTACCCTGCTCCATTACACACACACACACACACACACACACACACACACACACACACAGCCATGTGGAAGTAAGCCAAATAAACCCTTTCCTCCCCAACTTGCTTCATGGTCATGATGTTTGTGCAGGAATTGAAACCCTGACTAAGACACCAAGTAAGCATTGATGGTTCTCAAACGCATGTCTTTACTCTCCATTTATCCTAGGACTAAAAGTGTCTAAGTCAAAGGATCCAAGGAGCTGAAGGGCTTGCATCTCCTTAGGACAAACAACAATATGAACTAACTAGTAACCTCAGAGCTCCCAGGGTCTAAACCACCAACCAAAGAGTATACATGGTGAGACTAAGGCTCTAGCAGCATAGGTATAGTAGAGGATGGTCAAGTAGGTCATCAATGGGAGGAGAGGCCCTTGACCCTGTGAAGGTTCTATGCCCCAATGTAGGGGAATGCCAGGGCTAGTAAGCAAGAGAGGGTGGGGTGGTGAGCAGGTGGAGGGGGGAGGGAACAGTGGTTTGGTTTTGTTTTTGTTTTCTTATTTTATTTTATTTTTTCTTTTTTTCAAAGGGGAACCTAGGAAAGGAGATATTGTATGACATGTAAATAAAGAAAACACCTAATAAAAAAAAGTTGTCTAAGTCATTTAAGTGACATCTTAACATGGGTATCTAACAATTTTCTCAAACTTAATGTGTCATATCAGAAGTCATAAAATTTTTCCATGAATAAGTTATCTACTACAGTTTAACAAAATATCCAAGAGCTTTGTTGTTTGAAACAACAGTATACATTTATCAACAAGCATAAATTCTTGGGTCAGATCTCTTGACATATTAGCTATCAATTTCTCTGTAACAAACTCTCATGAATCAAAATGTACTGTTGCTTAACACATTGCCTCCTAGACATAAAATACATTTACTATTTCACTATTTCTGGATATCAAAATATTTGTGGTCCATTCTGGTTTGGCATCTCTTAAGGTTGAAGTCAAAGAATCAGGCAGGGCTACTGTCATCTGAGGGCAGACATGAACTACATGAGGCACTTTCACT